>QRFJ01007839.1:0-98277 GCA_006176705.1 Cocos nucifera | reverse complement strand
TCCTAGTGCTCATCTGTGCACTGTCAAGCAGGATCTTGAGGATAGCAGAGGCTGAGGGATGGAGACATGATCCTATGCATCGGTAATGGAGCAAGAGTTGCTGCAGTGGTAGTGAAAACATATCCTCTTCGATTACCATCTGGTTTAGACTTACTTTTGAAAGACTGTTATTATGTGCCTGCAGTTAGCAGAAATTTGATTTCTGTTTCATGCTTAGCACTAAAAGGCTATGTGATTACCTTCTTTAGGGACCGTTGTAACATTCTTTATGAAAAAAATAAAATTGCAAATGGTTTTCTTATTAACGATCTTTATCAGCTACATATTGATGTACCTATTCTAACTATCGAGCAAAACATGAATGCCAAATGACCTAGGGATAGTCCAAATGATAGATATCTATGGCACCTGAGATTAGGTCATATAGCAGAAGATAGGATCAACAAATTGGAGAAAAATGGGCTATTGAGTCCATTGACTTCCGAGTCATATCCAACTTGTGAATCTTGTCTTCAAGGCAAAATGACTAAACTCTCATTTGTAGGACATGGGGAAAGGGCCATAGATCTCCTTGCCCTAGTACATACTGATGTGTGCAGCCCATTTGATGTGCTGGCTAGAGGCAATTTTGTCTACTTCATTACCTTTACCGATGATCTGTCTAGCTATGGCTATGTGTATCTTATAAGAAACAAGTCTGAAGCTTTTGAAAAGTTTAAAGAATTCAGACATGAAGTAGAAAAATAAATTGGAAAATCCATTAAGGTTCTTCGATCAGATTGAGGAGGTGAATACCTTAGCTGGGAATTCCTAGACTATCTCAAAAAAAATGGCATAGTCTCTCAATGGACTCCACCAGGAACACCTCAACTTAACAGGTTTTCAAAATGGAGAAATCAGACTCTATTGGATATGGTCCGATCCATAATGAGCTTCACAGACCTCCCTGATTTTCTTTAGGGACATTCATTGTAAACTTCAATTTATCTACTGAATAGGGTTTCCTCTAAGATCATTTCTACCACACCATATGAGATATGGCACGGTAAGAAATCAAGTCTGAGTCCTCTCAGAATTTGGGGTTGTCCGGCCCATATCAAAAGACAACAAGCGGACAAGTTAGAGTTTAGGTCCTTCAAAGCTTGGTTCATAGGATATCTTAAAGAGTCATTAGGATACTATTTCTACATTCTAGAAGACCATAATGTGATTGTGAGTCAACATGCCATCTTTCTTGAAAAATAGTTTATTCAGGATAGCGGCATTGGAAAGCAGATTAAGCTTGATGAGAAAGTCTCACAAGTACAATGAGCTAAGGATCAATTGGAACCAAATCAGGTTGAGCCAATAAGAACACTACCTCCTCCACCTCATAGATTGGAAAGAATTTTCCATCCCCTTGAAAGATACTTAGGTATTATTGAAGGAAAATCCTGATTTCTCGAATCAGGTTCGTTCAGATCTGATCGGATCAAGAGATATATTTCAAATTTTTTTTTCTTTGATCCAGATTAGATCTGGTATGTTTCAGATCTGATTCTTATTATTTTAGTAATTAAAATAAATTTAGATAAATTAAATCAAATTTAATTTACCTTTAAGTGGGTAATCCTATTACCCGTTGATGATCCTATAAGCAGTGGAAGGTTCTGGATCTAGCCATGCAAGTGTCTGGCCTCTATCGGTATCCACTCAGATTGGATCTAGAGATCCTCTTCTTCTCTATCACATCTCCAAAAATTAGATCTGGATCTGATTTGGAGGATCTTCAAAACTCCTTTCGAAGATCAGCAGTTGTCCTTTGTAGTAGCGCAGCCTTCTAGCATTCAGTCGTCTTTCTCTCATCTGGATTGCACCAACCAAGAACCCAAAATACTTTTGGACATGGAGAGGAGAGCGAGAAGAAGCTTTGGCATGGAGGAGGAGAGGAGAGGCGGCCTTGGGGCGTGGAAATCTCTATTACACTTTAAGTTGGGTGCAGGGTCTTATTTATAGACTAAGCATGATCCAACTCCTCTTCTTCCCAACCAATCATAATCATTTGTGAAATCAGATCTAAATCTGATTGGTGGTGAATAGAGTCCCTTGGATTCCTCCTTAGATGGTGCTTAAGATCAGTCAAAGTTGGTTTTTAGGAAAACTCTAATCGAAATCCAAAAAGGAGAAGGAGTCCCTATCCAACAGGGACTCCTGGGCGCCTCTAGCTTGGGCACACGCCAAGGGTGGCATGTGCCCTCCTCCTTGCCAGGTTCTAGTAGGAGGAGAGGCCCCCACCAGCTCTCCAATAGGTGCGTGACACGTGAACAAAAGTCAAAGTATCAATGATCAACATTTGACCAATCAAAGCTCAACTTTTGACAAAGTCAAAGGATTTAATGACCAGAGTCAAGCACCCAAATGGATGTAGAAAAAACCGTAAGATTAGACTCAATAATGAGCATACCTCCATAAGGACATTCCTTCTTGTTCTTCAGGGTGGCCAGATAAGTAGGACAGTTCCGCTTTCAGTGGCCATCGCTATTGTAATGAAAATACTTTCCTTTGATAGCGGCCTACTTCTTCGGCTCTGCCTTCTTCTTCTTTCCTCCTTCCATCTTTTATTTTCTTGCAGACTTTCTTTTCTTTTCAGAAGATTTTCTTTTGGAAGAAGTTCATTTCATAGCAAGAACTGAGCCTTTAGAACCTTTCATAGAAAGCTCAGCGGTGACCAGCATGTTCATTAATTCGGCCAAGGAATTTTGAAGTTTATGCATATGGTAATTCATGATGAATTGCCCATATGCATCAGTCAAGGATTGCAGAATAATATCATTCTGTAGATCCAAGTCTAACTTCACACCAAGCTTCTCAAGCTCTTTCAAGTCCTTGATCATCATCAGACAGTGATCTTGGACTAACTGCCCATCACTCATCTTAGCCTTAAAAAGTCATTTCGTGACTTGATACTTGGCTGCGCGATTCTGTTCACCAAACATCTCTTGCAGGTGAGCCAATATTTAGCGAGCAGTCCTGATATCATCATGTTGGCACTGGAGCTCATCAGACATCGAGCCCAATATGTAATATCTGGCCTTATTATCTTTGTCTATCCATTTTTCTAGAGATGCTCTCTTTTTAGTGGATGGACGGGCTGGTAAAGTGGTAGGGTCCCGATCCAATACATGGGTTAACTTCTCGAAATCCAAAATAATTTTGTAGTTTCTAAGTCAATCTTTATAATTAGATCCAGTCAGTCTATGCATATTCAGGATACATGCTAATGGGTTGGACGCAGATATTTTCCTATAGAGAGTCAAAGTTTCTAGTTAGATACTATAATTGTGACTTGACTAATTTGTTTAAAAATTTTATTTTTAAATAAATTAGCTTTCACTATTTTCTCAGATCCCTACACTCCCTCTGTAGAGATGCAAAAATCTCCATGATTAATGATTTCTAGTGGGTGGTGCGGTCTCACCAACTGACTCATCACCTCACCTAACAGTTGTTGGTGATGGGTTAGCCAATAAGTGAACTACTCCTATTCAATGATTCTCTAATCATGGTGCACCCAAACTTGATCTCTAATTCATTAATCTCACCATATTCGGAATATTGATCAACTCCTTAGTTAAGTCAGACCCACCATTTGCACAGATTAGATTCCTAATTATGTCTCTCACTATATCCAAAATATTGAGCCCAACTCATCCTCAAGCCCATAGCATCCAATGCCTAATAGACATGGTTGCATCTTTTTGGTGCAACTGAGCCACTATATCCAGCTAAGAACAATCAACCTCGGAAAGGGCCTGCACATCTACAATGGTGGAAGACCTCAGACTTAATCTTTTCTTAGGAAGAATTGATTCAGGTCTCATTAAACTAGACTTGTCATAGTCATAACAATTATGACTAACCTAGTGGCATGGGTTAGCTCGGATTATTGACCACCTCAAATCAGAACTGAGTCAACAGATATGGCCAGGTAAGTGAGATCGGTGGAAGGGATATGCCATTAACTTATACAAGAACGCATTCAGGTCGAGTAGCTCCCAATTAAAAATCAGTCGGATCGTATGTGCCAAACTTACCTTAGACACCAAATTATTGAGCCAGAACCAATTGGGTTAGCCTACAATCCAGACTCTAACCTCTGAGCCTAATTAGGTCTTGCTTGATCGTGACTCGATCTTGACCCAGACTTAATCCTATTAGGCTGGTCAATTTAAGCATTGTTGATCCCATCTAACCAACTCTTGATTCGGTTTGATCAACCGCTTAGACCTAATTGAGCTACCCAAGCCCGAACCCAGTATTATGAATATGTCTTAGATCTGAAATTCTCAATTTTAGATCTAATTAATATTTCATAATCTTAATTCTTAATTAAGTAGGGTTCATAAATAAAATATGCATAATAAATCCTAGGGTTTCAGGATCTAGGGTTTTGCAGAAACTAAGTTTTGGATTACTGATTAAGAACGAACATGCAGCACCCCTACATGTCATAAGAATATCCTATCGAATGGGAGGAGAGGGCTTTTAAATTCTTCTTCATTCTTATGACCGGACGGTCAAGAGGAATGCCTTAATCAGGAACATGTAATACTATAAAATAGTTTTAGATCTATATCATATATCTCATATACAAATTAGATCTAATCATGGCATATTTTGCATACATCTCATGTATCGAATCATGCATATTTTTAGATCTAAATTATCTCATAATAATTTAAAAAATTAGATTTAAATTGATCTTATCAAAATAAACTCTAATCTAGACAACTATGTAGAACTATTCTACAACTAGTCTAGACATGCATCAATCATATCTCATATGATGTTTAAAATTAAATAATTTTTATTTGCTATTTTTTAGATGTTATTATAATAATTATAATATCAAAAAATAATAAATAAATAGATCTAAAATATGATTTAATCAAATTAAATTATAAACATGCAAGACTATTCTATAGAACTATTCTATTTTAGAATTAGTCATGCATATTTTCTAATCTTAGATCCAAATCATTTAATTTTAATTTTTTCTGATTTTAGATCTGATCACATCTCATGCGACATCTAAAATTATATATTTTCTAATTATAATAAATTTAAAATTAGGTTTAAATACTTTAGAACCTTGGCTCTGATACCAGTTGAAGGAAAATCCTGATTTCTCGGACCAGGTTCGTTCAGATCTGATCGGATCAAAAGATATATTTTAAAATTTTTTTTCTTTAATCTAAATTAGATCTAGGATATTTTAGATCTAATTCTTATTATTCTAATAATAAAAATAAAATATAGATAAATTAAATTATATTTAATTTACCTTGATGTAGGATAATTCGATTATCCATTGATGATCCTATAAGCAGTGGAAGGTTCTAGATCTAGCCACGCAAGTGCCTGGTCTCTATCGGTATCCACTCAGATTAGATCTAGAGATTCTCTTCTTCTCTATCTTATCTCTAAAAATTAGATCTGAATATGATTTGGAGGATCTTTAAAACAACTTTCGAAGATCAGCAGTTGTCCTTTGCAGCAGCGCAATCTTCTAGCTTTCTATCGCCTTTCTCTCACCTGGATCGCACTTACTGAATCCCAAACTACTTTGGGCATGGAGAGGAGAGGGAGAAGATGGACTTGGCATAGAGGAGGAGAAGAGAGGCAGCCTTGGGGCATGGAAATTTTAGATATTGCTTGAGTTGGACGCAGGGTCTTATTTATAGACTATGCGTGATCCAACTCCTTTCTTCCAACCAATCACAACTCTTTGTAAAATTAGATCTAAATCTAATTGGTGGGAATAGAGTCCCTTGGATTCATCCTTAGATGGTGCCTAAGACCAATCAAAGTTGGTTCTTAGGAGGAATTTAATCGAAGTCCAAAAAGGAGATGGAGTCCCTGTCCAACAGGGACTCCTGGGTGCCTCCAGCTTGGGCGCATGCCACCCTTGGTGTGCGCCCTCCTCCTTGCCAAGTTCTAGTAGGGGGACAAGCCCCCACCAGCTCTCCAATAGGTGCATGACATGTGGATAGAAGTCAAAGTATCATTGGTCAATATTTGACCAGTCAAAGGTCAACTTTTGACCAAAGTCAATGGACGAGAAATGGTAGGTGACCAAAAATGGTAGGTATTATCTTACAAAATAAGACAACCCTTTTCTGACCTGGACAAGCTCTAGTCAGACCAAATGAAGGCCTCTGATTGAGCACAAACTTTTTTGGCTCAGTCAGGACAACTATTTATGATAGTAAAAGAAGAATGTTAGGTTCAATTGAGTGCTAGCACGATTTTCTTGAACCTAATTGAATCTCATTCAGATCAATTGAACTAGATCAATTCAATTGATGAACAGCAGATTCAAACCCTTATTTGTGTGACCTAGTTAGGTTGAGTACTGTATGGTAATGGGATATGTCATGATCTCTATCATCGACATTATCGAAACTTCTTTCAATGGATCAGAACTCTTCTGATTCGAACAGCTAGAATGATCGATCATCTAAATCATTCTAATTGCTCCCAAAATCCACCAGTGACACCTAGCAGTATATGCTGGCAACCCATTAGAGCTGAATGCGATCCTCTTGGTGCAGCTATCTGTGTGATTAAGTTCTTCTATCTTGAGCCCTGATCGAAATAGGGTTAAGGTGAACTCGTCAAACCCTAGTTTCTGTCATATGATGCAATCATTCGATTCAAGTCTGATGTGAAAACCTAAATAGAAACTCTTTCTATTATTTCACTCTGCCATGGCCATGGGCTTCTGGACTTGATTCTCATGATCATCATAGGGCTGCTCCTCTACCACCAATGTAAATAGATTCCATCTTGATTCAATCCAGTTCCTACAATGAACATGCTATAGCCAACATACACCTTAGGATTCCGTATGGCTAGAAGACTGAGTTGTGGTGTCGTCAAACTATAACACTCTTAAGGTGAACTATCGATGCATCTCAGGTCAAAAAACCAGATACACTACTGCAACATCGAGTCAGTCATTGACAAGAAGGTAGACCTCCTAATGACTACTCGAGGTGGTCACGCTCAGTGCCCTCATTCTCTAACGAGTACCTATACTCTCGCTTCGGTGTCTCCACATCGTAGACTCAAGACTCATCTACTAAAAAGAAGCAATTGTATACCAACCTTTCAGATCAATCACCATCCTCATGATGATCCTATGGTCGGAAGCATTTTATGAGTTAATAATGATTATTCATGTCTTAAATTTTCAACTATTGAAAATATAAATTATCATTACCATTAACTCAAAGGATGTATCACATACACTAAATACACATATGTGATAGAAAATAATCCATTTTATTGATTATAGTTAAAATTACAATTTTGCCCCTAAAAGTGTATTACAAGTGTCAGCCAATTCTGGCTTCTAGGGCACATATATCTAATAGGCCCTTTTCGAGGTTGATTGTTCTCGATTGGTTACAGTGGCTCAGTTGCATCGGAAAGATGCAACCATGTCTATTATGCATTGGATGCTACAGGCTGGAGGATGGATTGGGCTCAATATTTTGGATACGATGAGAGACTCAATTAGGAATCCAATTGTGCAAATGATGGGTCTGACTTAACTAAGAAGTGGATCAATATTCTGGACATGGTGAGATTCATGAATTAGAGATCAAGTTTGGGTGCACCATGATTAGAGAATCATTGAACAAGAGTTGTTCACCCATTGGCTAACCCATTAGGTGAGATGATGAGTAAGTCGGTAGGACCCCACCACCCCCTAGAAATCAGTAATCGTAAAGATTTTCGCATCTCTACAGAGGGAGTGTAGGGGTCCAAAAAAATAGTGGAAGCTAATTTGTTTAAAAATAAAATTTCTAAATAAATTGTTTAAGTCTTAATTACAATATCTAACTAGAAACTTTGACTCTCTACAGAAAAATGTCCAATCCATTAGCACGAATCCTGGACACCCTCCAGAACTTCAAAATTATTTTGGATTTCAAGAAGTTAACTCATGTATTGGACTAGGACCCTCCAACCTTACCAGCTCGTCCATCTGCTGAATAGAGAGCATCTCTGGATAAGTGGACTGATGAAGATAATAAGGCTAGATACTACATGTTGGGCTCGATGTCTGATGAGCTTCAGCACCAACATGAAGATATCAAAACTGCTCGCCAAATGTTGGCTCACCTATAGGAGATGTTTGGTGAACAGAATCGTGCAGCCAAGTATCAAGTCACTAAATGGCTGTTCAAGGCTAAGATGTGCGATGGGCAGTCAGTCCAAGATCATTATCTAATGATGATCAAGGACTTGGAAGAGCTTAAGAAGCTCAAAGTGAGGTTGGACTTGGATCTGCAAAATGACATAATTCTGTAATCTTTGACTGATGCATATGGATAGTTCATCATGAACTATCATATGTATAAACTTCAAAACTCCTTGGCCGAACTTATGAACATGCTGGTTACCGCTGAGCTTTCCATGAAGAGTTCTAAAGGCTCAGTACTTGCTATGAAATGGACTTCTTCCAAGAGAAAGTCTTTTGGAAAGAAGAAGAAGTTTGTGAAAAAGTAGAAGATGGAAGGAGGAAAGAAGAAAAAGATAGAGCCGCAGAAGAAGACCGCTGATAAAGAAAAGTGTTTCCATTGCAATAATGACGGCCATTAGAAGCGGAACTGCCCTACTTACCTGGCCATCCTAAAGAAGAAAGAGGCAGCTCCTTCTGAAGGTATGCTCATTATTGAGTCTAACCTTATGGTTTCTTCTGCATCCAGTTGGATGCTTGACTCTGGTTCTAGTGCTCACTTGTGCACTTCTATGTAGGGTCTTAAGGATAGCAGGAGGCTGAGGGATGGTGAGATGATCCTACGCATCAAAAATGAAGCAAGAGTTGCTACCGTGGCCATGGGAACATACCCTCTTTGACTACCATCTGGTTTAGACTTAGTATTAAAAGACTGTTATTTTGTGTCTACAGCAAGTAGGAATTTGATTTCTGTTTCTTACCTTGCATTAGAAGGCTATGTAATTAGTTTTCTTAAGGACCATTGTAACATTCTTTATGAAAGAAATAAAATTGCAAATGGTTTTCTTATTAACGATCTTTATCAGTTACATGTTGATGTATCTGATTTTAACTTCGAGCAAAATGTGAATGCCATAAAATCAAAACGTCTTAGGGATAGTCCTAATGATAGGTATCTATGGCACCTAAATGATAGGTATCTATGGCACCTAAGATTAGGTCATATAGCAGAAGATAGGGTTAACAAATTGAAAAAAATTAGGCAATTGAGTCCATTGACTTCTAAGTCATATCCAATCTGTGAATCCTATCTTCATGGCAAAATGACTAAGCTTCCTTTTGTAGGACATGGGGAAAGGGCCACAGATCTTCTTGCCCTAGTACATACAGATGTGTGTGGCTCATTCGATATACTGGCTAGAGGCAACCTTGTCTACTTCATAATCTTTACTGATGACTTATCTAGGTATGGATATGTGTATCTTATAAGACACAAGTCTGATGTATTTGAAAAGTTCAAAGAATTCAGACATGAAGTAGAAAAGCAAATTAGAAAATCCATTAAGGTTCTTCGATTAGATCGAGGAGGTGAATACCTTAGTCGAAAATTCTTGGACTATCTCAAGAAAAATGGCATAGTCTCTCAATGGACTCCTCCTGGAATACCTCAACTCAACGGGATTTCAGAACGAAGGAATCGGACCCTATTAGATATGGTCCGATCCATGATGAGCTTCACAGACCTCCCTGATTTTCTTTGGCGATACTATTTGTTAACTACAATATACTTACTGAATAGGGTTCTTTCTAAAACCATTTCTACCATACCTTATGAAATATGGCATGGTAAGAAACCAAGTCTAGGTTATCTCATAATTTGGGATTGTTTGGCTCATGTCAAAAGACAACAAGCATACAAGTTAGACTTTAGGTCCTTTAGAGCTCGATTCATAAGATATCCTAAAGAGTCATTAGGATATTATTTCTATATTCCAAAAGATCACAATGTGATTATGAGTCGACATGCCATCTTTCTTGAAAAATAGTTTATTCAAGATAGCGGCATTGGAAAGCAGATCAAGCTTGATGAGAAAGTCTCACAAGAGCAACGAGCTAAGGACCAAATGGAACCAAATCAGGTTAAGCCAATCCATACACTACCTCCTCCACCTCGTAGATCGGAAAGAATTTTTCATCCTCCTGAATGGTACTTAGGTACTATTTCAGAGGATGTAGAGAAAATATTCCTCATAGGTAATGGGGTTCATGGTGATGATCCCAAAACCTGTAACGAGGTGATATCAGATATCGATTCCAAAAAATAGTTAGAGGCAATGAAGTCAAAAATTAACTCGATGCACTCAAACCAAGTCTGGACCTCGGTAGATCCACTGAAGGTATAGTACCTATTGGGTGTAAATGGATCTACAAGAGAAGGATTGGTGCAGATAGGAATGTGGAGACATTCAAGACTAGATTAGTGGCAAAAGGTTATAGTCAACACGAAGGCATTGACTATCAGGATACTTTTTCGTCAGTAGCTATGCTAAAATCCATCCACATATTGCTTGCTGTTATGGCCTATTTCAATTATGAAATATGGCAAATGGATGTGAAAACAGCATTCTTAAATGGATATCTTGAGGAAGATATCTATATGAAACAGCCGCTAGGTTTCACATCCAGTGATGATCACAAGGTTTGCAAGCTGCAAAGGTCCATATGTGGACTTAAGCAAGCATCTCGGAGCTGAAATACTCATGTTAATGATGTGATCAAAATATTTGATTTCATCAAAAATGAGGAGGACCCATGTGTCTTCAAAAAGGTCAGTGAAGTGCTATTGTCTTCCTCGTACTGTACATGGATGACATCCTCCTTATCGAGAATGATATTTCCATGTTGACCATAGTTAAAATATGGTTATCTAAAGAATTCTTGATGAAAGATCTAGGAAAAGCATCCTTTATTCTATAAATTAAGGTCTATATAGATAGACCGAATAGGATGCTAGGACTTTCATAGAAGATGTACATAGAGGAAGTACTAAAGAGGTTTAGTAATGGAAAATGCTAAGAGGGGTTTAGTACCCTTCAGGCATGGCATTCATCATTCCAAGAAGATGTGCCCTAGCACACCTGAGGAAATAGAATGCATGAGCAAGATCCCTTATGCTTCAGCAATAAGGAGCCTCATGTATACCATGTTATGTACACGACCTGATATAGCCTATGCCATGAGTGTCACGAGCAGATATCAGTCAAATCCAGGTGAAGAACACTGGACTTCTGTGAAATGTATCCTTAAGTACATGAGAAGAATTAAGGATACGTTGTTGGTCTTTGGTAATGGAAAACTCCAAGTCCAGGGGTATACAGACTCAGACTTTATGTCTGATGTAGATGATCGAAAGTCAATATCTAGAAGTCTATTTATGTGCAATGGTGGAGCTGTCAGTTGAAAAAGTTCCAAGCAGATATTGATAGCAGATTCCACCATGGAAGTAGAATATATTGCTACATCAGAAGCTGCAAAGGAGGCATTCTGGTACAAAAAGTTTACTGCAGAGATTGGAGTGATGCCATCAGATGCCATTCCTCTGTACTGCAACGACAATGGTGCCATAGCCCTTGCTAAGGAGCCGAGGTCTCACTAGAAATCCAAGCACATCGAGTGGCGATATCACCTTATCCGCGATTACCTTGAGAAGGGTTATGTCGAGGTCAAGAGAGTCGACTTCGCAGATAATGCGGCGGACCTGCTTATAAAGCCATTGGGCTAACAAAAGATCAAAGCCCATCTTGAGAAGATGGGACTTAGATTTATAGTCAATTAGCTTTAGGTCAAGTGGAAGTTTGTTAGATATGTGTGCCCTAGAAGCCAGAATTGGCTGACGCTTGTAATACACTTCTAAGGGCAAAATTAAAATTTTGACTATAAATAATAAAATGGATTATTTTCTATCACATAAGTATATTTAGTGTCGTGATACATCCCTTGAGTTAATGGTAATGATAATTCATATTTTCAAGAGTTGAAAATTTAAGACACGACTTTTCATTTTTTAACTCATAAAATGCTCCGACCGTAGGATCATCATGAGGATGGTGATTGATCCGAAAGGTTAGTGTACAATCGCTTCTTTGTAGTAGATGAGTCTTAAGTCTACGGTGTACAGACACTGGAGTGAGAGTGCAAGTACTCATTAGAGAATGAGGGTACTGAGCGTGAGCACCTCAAGTAGTTATAAGAAACTCTACCTTCTCGTCGATGACTGACTCAATGCTGTAGTGGTATGTCTGGTTTTTTGACCTAAGGTGCATCGGCTGTTCACCTTGAGGGTGTTATAGTTTGACTACACCATGACTCGATCTCCTAGCCATTCGGAACGCTGAGGTGTATGTTGGCTATAGCATATTCATTATAGGAATTGGATTGCACCAAGATGGAATCTATCTACCTCGGTGGATGAGGAGCAGCCCTATGATGATCATGAGAATCAAGTCCATAAGTCTATGGCCATGGCAAAGAGTGAAATAATAGAAAGAGTTTCTATTAAGGTTTTCACATCAGACTTGAATCAAATGATTAAATCATATGATAGAAATTAGGGTTTGACGAGTTCACCTTAACCCTAGTCTGATCGGGGCTCAAGATAGAAGAACTTAATCACACAAGTAGCTACACCGAAAGGTTCATTTTCAATTTTGATGGGATGCCACCATATACTGCTAGGTGTCACTGGTAGATTTTGGGAGCAATTAGAATGATTTAGATGATCGATCATTCTAAGTTGTTTGAATCAGAAGAGTTCTGATCCATCGAAAAAAGTTTCGATGATGTCGATGATGGAGATCATGACATATCCCATTACCATATAGAACTGAACCTAACTGGGTCACACAAATAAGAGTTTGGATCTGGATATCATCAATTGGACTAACCCAGTTCAATTGATTTGAATAAGATTCAATTAGATTCAAGGAAATCATGCTAGCACACGATTGAGCCTAACGTTCTCCTTTTTCTATCATAAAAATTGTCTCGACTGAGCCAAATGAGTTTGTGCTCACTCAGGTACCTTTACCTAGTTTGATTGGAGCTTGTTCAAGTTAGAAAAGGGTTGTCTTAATTTATGAGATAAATTTGAGACAACACCTGTCATTTTCCATCACCTGCTAATTCTTGTACTTTGACTTGGTCAAACATTGACCTTTGTCCCTTAGACATCTGCCCATGTGTCATGCACTTATTGAAGAGCAGATAGGGGCTTGTCCCCTCTCTAGAAATTGGAAACAAGGAGGCACATGCCTAGGATGGTGTGCGCCCATAGATAGGGATGCTAGAGTCTATACGGATGGGACTCCAGGTTGCTTCTTGGATTCAAACTAGGTGACCCTCACCTATAAACTTTGACCAGTCTTAGGCACCACCTTAGGATGAATTTGTAGGTCTCTCATCTGATTGGATCAAGTGATGTCATCCCACCAATCAGATTTAGATCTGATTGCATGAAGCAACATGATTGGTCGGGGTGATGCAGCACTGCTTGGCGCAGTAGAGTCTATAAAAAGACCCTATCTGCACCCACTTTTAAAGACTCCTCTAAGCCATGCCCCAAGGCTGACCCTCTTCCTTCTCCATGCCACCATCTGGCCCTCTCCCTCCTCTCCACGCCCAAGGAAGTTGGGCTTTCAGATTAGTGCGAGTCAGGCAAGAAAAGGCTGACGAAAAAGGAAGAAGGCAGCACTGTTGCAGAGACGACGGGTGATCTTCAGAAGAAGTTTTGAAGATTCTCCAAATCAGATCCAGATCTAATTTTTGAAGAAAAGAAAGAGAAGGAAAAGATCTTTAGATTCAGCCCGAGTGGATATCGGTAGAGGTCAGGCGCTAGCATGGCTAGATCCAGAACCTCAGGGATTTGGCATGATCATCATCAGATAATCAGATTACTCAGAATCATGGTAAATTAATTCATAATTAATTTAATTTAATTTTTTTATTTATTAGATCATAAAATTAGATCTAAAAAATATCAGATCTGATTAGGATCTAAGAGGTGATTTTTGAAATATGCCTCTTGATCCAATCAGATCTGAACAAACCTGACTCCGAAAAATTAGGATTTTCCTTCGGATCAGCCATCCAACCCTGACCTATTGGACCTCCACTATTGCATCTCCTATCTTGGATACTCTGCAACCCCATAGGCATCGCTAAAACCATCGAGGATCTTCACCTCCCCTGAACTTGCTATGATGCTCCATGGATCAATCATCTTTGTCACCCCCAAGGCTTTGCAAATCCATGCTCTTATCGAATCGTTAAATGTCTCCATTTTCTTGCAATCGAAGAATGTATAGTCGCTTCTTCAACCTTCCTTCAACCATTATCCCTTGAAAAATCTTTTTTCAATTGTTAAATAGTCCCACATTGCTCATCTTCCTAAAGAACCCTTGTCACTTAACCATTATATATCTCAGCCTTTCCACCAAGATCGATTAGCAAATCATACACCCAAACCTTCCACCTTGAGAAAAATTCTTTCTGTTAATCCTCTCAACCTCCACCTTCAACCTACTACTCTCGGTTGGCCAAATCATAGCAATAATAAAGATAGATCTGAGATCTATCATGGAATAGGTGTGCAGATTCTAATTTCTTCCTATTTGACTTCTTTGCTTCCACGCACCATCAGGCTCTGATATCAATTATTAAAACTTGATATCACTCAGATACTAATTGTTGTAACATTCAGTAGCTCTAATACCAAGTATTAAGAATCATGGCACCAATCTGATACCATGTTATGAAAACCTAGGATCTTAAGCATGGACTTGAGGAGACTTTTGACACTCTCTAAAGATAGCAAACCATCGATCCACCACTTGGATTTATGATAGGGCACCTCCTTCCTAGGGCTTGAGGGAGGTGGCCCCCCTCTCTAGGTCTTCTTCAAGAACCCTGAGGAGGCAACACTAGAGAGAAGAGAGAAGAGAGATTGAGGAAGAAAAGATCTGTACTCCAATCATTTTCATCATGAAATTCTAATACAACATATGTATTTATACATAGCTATTTGGCTCGACCAAAAATTTTCCTAGCTAACCCAATACATGAAAGCGCTCACCGAGCCCCTGTACACCCATGTCTCCCATGCCCTCATCCTCTGGATCTAAACCCAATCCATATATGAGTTAGCCTCCTTAAGATCTTATGAACTAGGTTTTAAGACCCATTGGATTAAACCCAATCCAAGATCAAACATAAAATTCTATCTAATTCTGTTCACTACC
The DNA here is from genome assembly GCA_006176705.1 of Cocos nucifera. NCBI lineage: Eukaryota > Viridiplantae > Streptophyta > Magnoliopsida > Arecales > Arecaceae > Cocos > Cocos nucifera. The sequence continues at coordinate 82,971 of QRFJ01007839.1, read as the reverse complement.
ATCGAGCCGACTCTATTAAAAGTTGAGCTGGATCGACTACGTCTCGTTTGAATACTATCTTTTCTCTGTTTAAGAGAGCCTGCTTGAATTTGTCTTGAGCTAGCTCGATCTCAGCTTGAGCTGGCTCGACTGCATATCCAAGCCAGCCCACCTATGTGCCAGCCTCTTATCTTGGTTGATATTTCTTATGGCTCTGGTCTCTTGCTTTACTTTATGTCTCAGATCTTTGGAGCATGTACCAAGCCCCTCAAGGTCCTCATACCTAAATCTCAAATCTATAGAGGGCTACACACCACCTCCATTCTAGGATAGCTTCTATCCTAGCCCTAGGGCTCACATCCATCCTAGTATCCCGGAGCCAACACCCTGACTCCTCCTGTGGCCTCCCAAGGCTTGGAAACACTACAAATCCTAACAGGTGCCAACTATTGGCACCCCTTAGGGCTTATCTGAAAGAGTAAGGGTGGTGCTCCCAAGCCTTAGAAGACCATGAAGGAGTCAAGGTAGTGGCTCCTAAAGGCTACGATCAGCCGGAGAAGAAATTAGCCAAGAAAGTGGTCGGCATATAGTCGGGCTGGCTCGAATATGGGTCAAGCTGGCTCAGGTTGAGATTGAGCCAACTCGGGCCAAAATCAAGTTGGCTCTCTCAGGCAAACAGAGATCAAGTTTTAGGATTCTATGGCTTGACAGGTAGTCGAGCTAGCTCGAGTCTTCATCGAGCCAGCTCGGATAGGCGAGCAGATGAGCACGGGATTTTCTATTTGATCTTGGAGTGGGTTTAACCCAAAAGGATCTTAAGGCCTGGTTTGGGAGGTCATAAGGTGGCTAATTCATGTATAGGGATAGGGTTTTAATCCAAGGGATGAGAACATACAAGACATGGGTATACATGGGCTTGGGTGAGTGCTTTCATGTATGGGTTAGCCTAGCAAAGTTTTTTAGGACTGAGTCATATTGGCTCAGGATATTTATATATACTTAATACAAGTAAGTTTTTTGATATGATGAATAGAAATACCTTTTCTTCCTAAAAACCCTAGCTTCTTCTCTCTTCTCTCTTCCTCTTTGCTATCGCCCAAACTACCAATCATCTAATCCTTATCCTCGATTGCTATCATCTCTAACTTGCTTCTAAAGGATTGGTGGAAGGTACAAGGATCTCCATAGGTCTGGGGACCAAGTCATAACAAGTGGTATCAAAGCCCGAGTTATGTGGAAGGAGGGGAAGGCATCGAAAAATTGAAGATCTTCAGGCATTGAAAATTCAGCAAGGTCTTATCAAGGTATTTCTTAAATTCCTTGGAGTTTGTGTTGCATTTTGGCTTAGATCTAGCCATGAAAAGCAACGTGAAGGTTGATTTCGAGAAGTTCAATACAAAAGAGAATTTTTTTTATGTGGAAAGTTCGGATGGAAGATCTCCTAGTTCAAGCTGACTTGGATCAGCATTGGAAGAGAAGCCTGAAGGGATGTTGGATCGTCAGTGGATGTCCCTAGAGAAGAAGGTTTGCTTGATGATCAGAGGATGCTTGGCAGATATGGCACTCTATTCGGTCTTAGAGGAGAGGACCTCAAAAGGTTTGTGGTTGAAGTTACACACCATGTATATGACGAAAAATACATGTAACATGCTGATTTGAAGAAGAGACTGTACAGCCTTCAGATGTAGGAAGGCGAAGATGTCCCGAGGCACATCCAGAAGTTTGACCAGATATGCAATGAGTTGCTGAATATTGGAGTGAAGATGCAGGAAGAAGATAAATTATTGCTTCTATTATGCTCACTGCACTCATCCTATGATCCATTAGTGATGATGCTACTTTATGGTAAGGAGACCCTGGAGTACGAAGACATGATTTTGGTGCTGTGAACCAACAAATAGCAGGAGAGATTGACCAAGGAAGGTATTCCCTAGGAGGGCTTGATCATGAGGGAGAGACTTGGAAGATCTAAGGAGAGAGGAAAGTCAAGAGAACGGTCAAAGTCTTGGAAGAGCAAGAATAAGAAGGAAGCTAGGTGCTACAAATGCAACGAGATCAGACACATCAGATGTGATTGCCTGTAGTGGAAGAACAAGAAGGAAGAAAAGAGTGGATTTGATGTGCTAAGTATGGTAGCTGATAGTGAGGTGGAGAATGATCTCTTGATTGTATTAGATGGTCACAAGAGATATACAGATGTATGGATCCTGAATTTAGCCTATTCGCATCATTACACCCCAAACTGATCTTGGTTTGTTTCATACACCAAGATTGATGAGGAGACTGTAACACTTGGAGATGATCATCCATGTAGAGTTACTAGTATTAAGAGCATTCAGATGAGAATGTTTGATGGGATGGTGTGGACTCTCATAAATGTGAAGCACGTCCTAGATTTAAAGAAAAATCTCGTATCACTAGACTACCTAAAGCAGAGCGGTTACAGCTTCAGTAGTCATGCTAGGAATGGAGTTCTTAATATCTTCAGTGGTGCTATAGTGGTGATGAGGGGCAGGAGGATGAAGAACAACCTCTATAGATTGGAAGGATCCATGGTGACCAGAGAATTTGATGTAGCAGTAACAACATAGGATCAATATGGGGCTTGTCGATTATGGCACTACCGCCTAGGCCATATAGGTGATCATGGGATGAAGGAGCTGAGCAAATATGATCTGATTCTAGATTTAGATGGAGGCATCACAGAGGTATGTGAGCCATGCTAGATAGATAAAAAGAAGAGAGTGCAATTTGCTATTAGTTCAGCCCACAGTGCGGCCCCACTGGAATTGGTTCACACTGATGTATGGGAATCAGCTCCATTTTCAACTAAAAATGGGGTGAGATACTTCTTGACTTTCATAGATGATTTCTCAAGAAAGGTATGGATCTACTTCATGAAGATAAAATCAGAAGTCTTCACCATGTTTAAGGTGTAGAAAGCTGAAGTGGAGGAGATAGGTTGGAGCTTGAAGTGTCTATGGTCAGATAATAGTAGAGAATACACTAACAAAGAGTTCTAAGAATTTTGTGAGGAGTGTCATATCAAAAAGTAATTCTTAGTGAAAGAAACTTCTTAGCAAAATGGGATGACCGAAAGGATTAACAGAACCTTTTTGGAAAAGGTACGGTGTGTGAGGCTACAAGCAGGGCTTCTGAAGGTGTTCTGGATTAATACAGTGGATGCAGCCTATTATTTGGTGACTCAGTCATCTCATATAAAGTTAGATGGTGGTATTCCAGAGGAAAAATGGTCTACAAGAAAGATTGGACCGAGCCATCTAACGGTATTTTGGTGCACGGTATTTGTGCACATTAGTGTTGGTGAGCGGAGCAAGTTAGATGCTACATCATGAAAGATGGTGTTCTTGAGATATCCATGAGGAGTTAAGGGATACCAACTATTAGATCCCTTGGAGAAGAAGGTCATCATCAGTAGGGATGTCACCTTCAATAAAAATTTAGTTCTCCAAAGGTGAGATGGCATGAAGGAACAGTAGGTGCAGTAGGAGGTCTAGTAGGGTATTGCTGGATAGCTAACATGTTATTCTATTTTGCAACTTGCAAGTGTATCAGGAGGACTGAGAATTCAGGTGGAGCATTCACCAAAGGTGACTCTATAGATGGAGAAAGCTCAGATGGATGAAAGAAGCCAGGAGACCTAGCAGGAGCAAGCTGGACTTCAGATGAACATCGGGGTTGCACTACATAAGCTCAAAAGGAACTTCAGCAAACAAGAATGATATAGCTTCGAGAATACACTATCATATGTCCTGATGATAGTGAATGGGGACCACTGTACCTATGAGGAGGCTATGGATAGACAAGATAGAGAGAGTTGGGTCCAAGAAATATTCGAGAAGATGTAGTCTCTCCACAAGAATGAGACATGACGATTGGTGCATTTTTCATAAGGAAAGAAATCCATTGATTGCAAGTGCGTTTGCCAATGCAAGGAGGGGCCTTCAGTGTAGGGAGGTATCAGGTACAAGGAGAGGTTAGTGGCCAACAGATACTCCTAGAAGGAAGGCATTGACTTTAGTGAAGTATTTTCTCCCGATGTTAGGCATACTTTCATCAGGGTGCTACTAAGCATCATGGCAGCTCAGGACTTGGAGCTGGAGTAGATGGATGTTAAGATAGCATTCTTCCATGAGCATTTGAAGGAGATCATCTACATGGAGCATCCACTAGGGCTCCAAAAGCCAAGAGTAGAAGGGAACATCTGTCTGCTATAGAAATCATTATATGAGCTGAAGCAATCACCAAGATAATGGTACAAGCGATTTGACTCTTATGTGAAGAGCATTGGACTTTTCAGGTGTGAGTATGACTCTTGTGTATATGTTAAATCTTTGGAAGATGAGTCTAGGGTATTCCTACTCTTGTATGTGGACAGCATGCTTATAGCATGTAAGAGTAGGAAAGTTGTGCAGGAACTAAAGACGACCATATCTCGAGAGTTTGAGATGAAGGATTTGGGGCCTATAAGAAAAATCTTAGGTATAAAATTCTTCGAAGATCGAGCAAGAGGGTGCTGCATTTATCTTAAGGAAGTTACATCAAGAAGGTCTTGGAGAGGTTCGAGATAAAGGAAGCAAAACTGGGAGTTGCAACTTACCGGGCACTTCAGACTCTCAAAGATGATGTTGCCATAGATGAAGGTGGAGGTTGAAGAAATGGAGAAAGTATTGTATGCCTCTGGTGTGGGAAGCCTAATGTATGCCATATTATATTGTAGGCCGGATATTGTCCATGCAGTGAGCCAGATCAATAGGTTCATGGTATAACCTGGTAGGGAGCATTGCCGAGTACTAAAGTGGATCTTTAAATACTTGGCAAGTACTATTGGAGTTGGCATATGCTACGGACAACAAGATGAAATCGAGGAACTCTTCTACATGTCCAGGGAAGCTCAGGAGAAGATAAGGGGGTTTGTAGATGTAGATTTTAGTCGAGATATGGACACTCGATAGTCAACAACAGGTTTTGTGTTTAGCCTATTTGGAGATCTTGTTTTATGGAGATCATGCTTACAGCCCATCATGATCTTATCCACCACTATGGTGGAGTACATCAGCATCACATAGGTAGCAAAGGAGGCTCTATAGCTGAAGGGCTGAGCATTGGACATGGGTCTTATACAGGAGGCCATCACAATACACTACGATAGCTAGAGTGCACTATTACTTGCTTAGAACTTTGTCTACCATGCAAGGATGAAGCACATCGACATCAGGTACCACTGAATTAGAGATCTTATACAACAAGGTGAGATGGAGCTGGTGAAGATCCATACCAAGGAGAATCCAGTGGATGCACTGACAAAAGTATTTTCATGGGATAGCTTTCATAGATATATAAAATTGATGTATTTGATGAATAGGATAGAGTTGCCTCAAGCCTTGGGGCACTAAGGTAGAGATTGAAAGAGTAAGGATGGTGCTCCCAAGCCTTGGGAAATCATGAAGGAGTCAAGGTGGTGGCTCCTAAAGGCTAGGATCGATCGGAGAAGTCAGCTCGAATTGAGATCAAGCCAGCTCAGATCCAAATCGAGCTGGCTCTCTCAAGCAAACAGAGAATAGGTTTTGGAATTCTATGGCTTGATAGGCAATCGAGTCGACTTGAGTTTTCGTCAAGCCAGCTTGGACAGGCAAATAGATGAGCATGGAATTTTCTGTTTGGTCTTGGATTGGATTTAATCCAATGGGATCTTAAGGCCTGGTTTGAGAGGTCTTAAAGTGGCTGATTCATGTATAGGGCTAGGGTTTTAGTCCAAGAGATGAGAGCATATAAGACATGGGTGTAATGGGCTTGGGTGTGTTATGAATTATTCCAAGACTTATGGAAACACGTATACCTTCTTCCAACTCTGAGGAAGCAAGTTGGAGATGATAGTAAGAAAAATAAAGATTAGATGATAAAAAGATGAGACGGTGGCAGAGTAAGAAAGAGAGAAAGCTAGGATTTCAAGAAGAAAAGAGATTCAATTCATTCTCTTCTTTCCGTAGTCAACATATACAAGTATATATATAGACACCCTGAGTCAATATGACTCAATCCTAAAAAACTTCCCTCGGTTAACCCATACATGAAAATACTCACCCAAGCCCATGTAAACTCATGTCTTGCATGCTCTCATCCCCTAGACTAAAGACCTAGTCTAATACATGAATTAGCCACCTTAAGACCTCTCATACCAGGCCTTAAGACCCCTTGGATTAGACCCAATCGAAGACCAAATAAAAAACCCATCCAGATCTATTTGCCATCATTGAGCTAGCTTGGTCAGTAGCTGAGCCAACTTGACTCCATCTCCTCGAACCATGTCTTCTGTCTGCCTAAGACAGTCGGCTTGGTTATGCTGAGATCGAACCAACTTGACTACATATCTGAGCCAGCCCGACTGCATGCCAGCCTCTTTATCTTTGCTGATACATCTTCGGCCAATCCTAGTCTTTAGGAGCCACCACCTTGACTCCTTCACAGTCTTCCAAGATTTGAGAGCACCATACTTGCCCTTTCAATCTCTACCTTGATTTTCCAAGACTTGAGGCAAGTCTATCCTGTCCATCAGACACATCGATTTCATATATTTACGAAAACTGTCCCGAGGAAGAACTTTTATTAGTGCATCTGCTGGATTCTCCTTGGTGTGGACTTTCACCTGCTTTACTTCACCTTCTTCCACAAGCTCTCCAATCCGATGGTACCTGATGCTGATATATTTCATCCTTACCTGGTAGATAGAGTTTTGAGCAAGTAATGGTCACTCTGGCTATCGTAGTGCATCCTGATAGCCTCCTGCATGAGACCCATCTCCAACATCAATTCTTTCAACCATAGAGCCTCCTTTGCTACCTTCATAACACCTATGTATTGTGCCTCAATTGTAGATAAGGCCATGATGGGTTGCAAGCATGATCTCCATGAGACTGAACCTCTAAGCAGGCTAAACATAAAGCCTATCGTTGACCATTGAGTGTCCATATCTCCATCGAAATCTACATCCACAAACCCATTTATCTGCACCCAAGCTTCCATGGACATATCGGATGTGAGGATTTTTGGTGCTCCCAAGCCTTGGGAGGCCATGGGAGGAGTCAGGGTGTTGGCTCTGAAGATTTCAGGGGTTTGGTTGGTGCTTCATAGACTTAAGACATAAGGTGAAGCAAGGAACTAATGTCGAGGAATCAAGACTGCAGAAAAAAGATTTTCTGCAGGTTAGCTGGCTTAGTCCAAAACTGGGTCGGCTAAGTCTTAGAGTATAAGAAAAATAGAGAGTTGCACGTTCGATACTGTTGGCACGGCACAGGACTAGGCCGGCTCAGTTTCAGACTGAGCCAACCCAATAAAACTTAGCCGACTCAGTGCTGAGACTGAGCCAGTTCAGTGCGCGAGCAGAGTTACACAAGAGTCTATTTTGGGCTAGGATCCGGGTTGATCCTAGAGGTCTTAAGGCCTGGTTTGAGAGATCTTAAGGTGGCTAATTCATGTATGAGTCAAGTTTAGATCCAAAGGATGAGAGCATGGGAGACATGGGTGTACATGGGCTCGGTGAGTGCTTTCATATATTAGATTAGCCAGAAAGTTTTTTGGTCGGGCCTAATGGCTATGTATAAATACATAGGTTGTATTAAGGTTTTAAGAGTGTGGAACATAGATCTTTTCTCCCTCAACTCTCTTCTTCTCTTCTTTTTAGAGTTGCCACCCTAGGTTCCTGAAGAAGTCATAGAAAAGGGGGCATCTCCCTCAAGCCTAAGAAGAGAGGTGCCCCATCATAGATCCAGGTGGAGAATCGATGGTTTGCTGCCTATAGAGAATGTCACTGGTTCCTTCAGGTCTGTGCTAGAGATCAAGAGCCCCTGCAACATGATATCGGTGCTTGTGATGTCAAGGATGATTGGCATTCGAGCGATATCTTGGGTCTACAATATTGTATCAGAGCTAGGTGATGCCTGAAATATTGTAGATTATAGCATGGTATCAGAGCCAAGTTTCAGAGCCTGATGGTGCATGGAAAGAGCCAGATTTCAGAGTCTGATGGTGTATAGAAGCGAAGGAGAAGTCATACAAGATGAAATCAAAAATCTGCATAAGGATTCCAGAGTATGTCTCAAATCTATCTTATTGTTGCTGTGGTTTGGCCAACCGGGAGTAGCGAGTTGAAGGTGGAGGTTGAGAGGATTAACGGGAAGAGATTTTCTTGGAATGGAAGGACTTGGTGCATGATTTGCTGATCGATCTTGGTGGAAATATCGGAATATATGATGGTTATGTGACAGACAAGGAGCGCTGGAGTACTGCAGTAGCACTTTCCTGGAGATGTAGGGCTGAGAAAGACTCGACGATGCAGCAATTGAGGAAAGTATCTCAGCGGAGAGCATCAGGATTCTCTAGGAAGATGGACAGTGTAGGGCTATTGAAGAGAGGTTTTTCAAGGGATAATGATCGAAGGAAGGCTGAAGAAGTGACTATACATCCTTCGGTGTCTGAAAGGCAAAAAAGTAGTCCAAGATGTATTTAGTAGTTCGATCAGAGCATGGATTTGCAAGGCCTTGGGAGTGATGGAGATGGATGATCCATGGAGGTCCAACAGGTTAGGGCTGGATGGCTGTAGAGCAGCGTAAAGATGAGTCAGGGAACGCTGGAGTACTGCAGGAGCACTATCCTAGAGGCACGGGGCTGAGAGAGGCTCGGTGGTGCAGCAGTCGAGGAGTGTATCTCAGTAGAGAGTGTTAGTGGTATCTTAGAGAAACTGGGTGTAGGTCTCAGGGAGAGTCAAGAGGTCTCAAAGAGCGCCAGGAGGTCTCAAGCAGTCGGGAGTATCATGGATCAAGTTTCTTCTACAGGAGCACTAAGAAGAGTCTTGGTTCAGGTGGAGGATGGTTCTCTGGGTGCAACTAAAGCGATGGCTAGTATAGGGGCAGAAGAGAAGGATTAGGGTGAAATTCCCTAGGGTTTAGTTGCTGGATTTAGAAGAGTTGGATGAGCTCTTAGGTTTCGGAGGTGCCCATGGGTTACGGAGGTATCCAAGATGGCTTCGAAGAGGGGTGTAGAGTGCGAAGGATTTGAAGGGGCAGTGATGGTATTCGAGGTACAGCGGTAGGCCCAGCAGTGCAGCATTGGATGGTTGGCCTCGAGGGACTCGATGACAGAGTCGGCTTCTGCAGCATTAGGTGGACTTTGGATATAGGTGAAGCTCCATAGTGGTGGCTTCACAATTGGAGAAAAAATTTGACATGAGTTTAGAGCATCAGTGATGCACAGTTTTAGGTAGAGCGGCATGTGTAGGTGGACAGGCATAGTTCTGAGGAGATCATGTCAGATGATACAGCATGTGCTGGTGCAGAAATGCTGAAGGTTCTCCAGAAAAGTTCAGAGAAAGTGATGCAGCTGCTAAGCAGAAGGAATCCTACAATTTCAGGATGATGCCAAGAAGCAAGTATTGATCTTCAATGGTAGAGGCGGTCATCCCAGAGGCCTCAAGGATGTACAATAGCTGAAGAGGATTGGTAGAGATGATGTTTGCATAGGGGCTGTCGAGTGCGCAGGGACAGCAAAATCATGCAGGAGGTCATTGTCGGGGGTTTGCCAAGGCTTGGGGTGCCAAGGTGGATATTGTGAGGATTTGTGGTGCTCCCAAGCCTTGGAAGGCTATGGGAGGATTTAGGGTGTTGGTTCCAAAGATTCCAGGGGTTTGGTTAGTGCTTCGTAGACCTAGGACACAAGATGAAGCAAGAAACCAAAGTCGGAGAATCAAAACTACAGAAAAAGAATTTTCTGCAGGTTAGCCATCTCAGTTCAAAACTGGGTCGGTTAAGTCTCAGAGCATAGAAAAAATTGAGAACTGCACGTTTGGAACTGCTGGCATGCCACAGGACTGGGCTAGCTCAGTTTTAGACTGAGCCGACCTAGTAAAACTTAGCCGGCTCAGTGCTGAGACTGAGCCGGCTCAATGCGCGGTTGAGTTACGCGAGGGTCTATTTTGGGCTAGGATCTGGGTTGATCTTAGGGGTCTTAAGATCTAGTTTGAGAGGTCTTAAGGTGGCTAATTCATGTATGGGTCAGATCTAGATCCAAAGGATGAGAGCATTGGAGATATGGGTGTACATGGGCTTAGTGAGTGCTTTCATGTATTAAGTTAGCTAGAGAGATTTTTGGTCGGACCTAATGGCAATGTATAAATACATAGGTTGCATTAGGATTTTAAGAGTGTGGAACACAGACCTTTTCTCCCTCAACTCTCTTCTTCTCTTCTCTCTGGAGTTGCCACCCTAGGTTCTTGAAGAAGCCCTAGAAAAGGGGGCATCTCCATCAAGCCTAAGGAGGGAGGCGTCCCATCACAGATCTAGGTGGAGGATTGGTGGTTTACTGCCCATAGAGAACGTCACTGATTCCTTCAGATCCATGCTAGAGATCAAGAGCTTCCGCAGCATGATATCGGTGCTTGTGATGTCAAGGATGATTGTCGTTTGAGCGATATCATGGGTCTACAATATGGTATTAGGCTAGGTGATGCCTAGAACATTATGGATTATAATATCGAAGAGTTTCTCAGCTCCATCTTGCTATCCATAGCAGATGCCAACTCTAACAGTACCCGCAAGTACCTAAAGATCCACTTCAATGCTCGCCAGTGCTCCTTACTAGGCTATGCCATGAATCTACTGACCTGGCTTACTGCATGGGTGATATCTAGTCTACAACAAACCATGGCATACATGAAGTTTCCTACACCAGAGGCATACGGTGTTTTCTCCATCTCCTGAGCCTCCACCTCAGTCTGTGGTGACATCATCTTTGAGAGTCAGATGTGTCCGACAAGTGGCAGCTCCATCGGTTTTGCTTTCTTCATCCTAAACCTCTCTAAGACCTTTCTGATGTAGCCTCCCTGAGATAAATGCAACATCCTCTTAGCTCGATCTCTAAAGATTTTCATGCCTAAGATCTTCCTTGCAGGCTCCAAATCCTTCATCTCAAACTCCCGAGACAAGGTTGTCTTTAGTTCCTATACAACCTTCCTACTCTTGCATGCTATAAGCATGTCATCCACATACAAGAGTAGAAACATCCTATACTCATCCTCCAAAGATTTAACATACACACAAGAGTCATACTCGCACCTGGAAAGTCTAATGCTCCTCACATATGTGTCAAATTTGTTGTACCATTGCCTTGGCGATTGCATCAGCCTGTACAATGATTTCCATATTAAATAGATCTTTCCTTCTTCTCTTGGCTCTTGGAACCTTAGTGGCTGCCCCATATAAATTCTCTTCTTCAAATCCCCATGGAGGAATGCCATCTTGACATCCATCTGCTTCAGCTCCTAGTCCTGAACTGCCACAATGCTCAGCAACATTCTGATGAAAGTATGCCTGACAATAGGAGAAAATACTTTACTGAAATTGATGCCTTTCTTCTAGAAGTATCCCTTGGCCACTAACTGCACCTTATACCTGACACCTCCATACTCTGAAGGCCCGTCTTTGCATTGATAAATCAACTTGCAACTAATGGGTTTCTTTCCTCATGGCAACTGCACCAAACGCCATGTCTCATTCTTGTGGAGAGCCCGCATCTCCTTGGACATTGCTTGGACCCACCTCTCTCTATCCTAGCTATCCATAACCTCCTTGTAGGTGTATGGATCTCCGTTTGCTATCATCATGGCATATGATACTATATCTTTGAAGTCGTATCATTTCGGTTGCCTAATGTTCCTTTTAGGCTTGTGCAGCGCAACCCTAAAATCTGTCCTAGGTCCAGCTTGCTCCTGTTGGGCCTCCTGGCTTCCATTACCTCTCCGAGCTCTCTCCACCTATCGAGACACCTCTAGTAAGTGCTCCACCTAAATACCAAGTCCAGTTGATGCACCTGCAAGTAGCAAAATAGAGTAAGATGTTAACTATCCAGTGCTGTCCTGCTGGACCTCCTGCTGCATCTGCTGCTCCTTCATGCCATCTCGTCTTTGGAGAATTGAATTTTTATCAAAGGTGACATCCCTACTAATGACAATCTTCTTCTCCAAGGGATTCCATAGCTAGTATTTCTTAACTCCTTGTGGAAATCACAAGAATACCATCTTTCATGATCTGGCATCCAACTTGCTCCGCTCACCAGCATTGATGTGCACAAAAGTCGTGCACCCAAAAACCCTTAGATGGCTCAGCCCAATCTTCCTTCTAGATCATCTCTCCTCTAGAATACCATCATCTAACTTTGAAAGAGGCGACCGATTCACCAGATAATAGGCTAGATCCACTGTATCAATCCAGAACGCCTTCGGAAGTCCTGCTTGCAGCCTCATGCACCATGCCTTTTTCAAAAGGGTTCTGTTAATCCTTTCAGCCACCCCATTTTGTTGAGGAGTTTTTTTTACCAAGAAGTGTCTTTTGATACCACACTTCTCATAAAAGTCTTGGAACTCTTTGCTAGTGTATTTTCCGCCATTGTCTGATCGTAGGCACTTCAAGTTCTGACCTGTCTCCTTCTCAACCTCAGCTCTCCATCCTTGAATCTGGTGAAGACTTTTGATTTTTCTTTCATGAAATAGATCCATACCTTTCTTGAGAAATCATGTATAAAGATCAAGAAGTATCTTGCTCCATTTTTGGCTGGAAATGGAGCCGGCCCCCATACATTAGTTTGAACCAATTCTAGTCGGGATGCACTGTGGGCTGAACTGACGGCAAACTATACTCTTCTCTATTTACCCATCTAGTATGGCTCTTATACCTCTATAACACCTCCATCCAGATCTAAAATTAGATCATGTTTGCTTAGCTCCTTCATCCCACAGTCATCCATGTAGCCTAGGTGGTAGTTTCATAACCGTTAATCTCCCTATTGATCCTGTGCTGCTGCCGCTACATCAGATTCTTCGATCACCATAGATCCAATCAACTTATAGAGGTTGTTCTTCATCCTCCTATCCCTCATCACCTCCATAGCACTTTTGGAGATATTTAGAACTCCACTCCTAGCATGATTGCTGAAGCTATAGCCGCTCCACTCCAGATAGCCTAGTGATATAAGATATTTCTTCAAATTTAGGACGTGCTTTACATTTATGAGAATCCGCACCATCCCATTAAACATCCTCACCTAGATGCCTTCAATACCAACGATTCTACATGGTTGATCATCTCCACGTGTCACAATCCCCTCATCAATCTTGATGTATGAGACAAACCAAGACCAGTTTGGGGTGTAGTGATGTGAACAGGCTGAATCCAGGGTCCATACATCTGTGTATCTTCTGTGACCATCTGATTCAATCAAGAGGTCATCCTCCACCTCACTATCAGTCACTATACTCAGCACATCAGATCCACTATTTTCTCACTTCTTGTTCTTCCACTGCAGGAAATCATGCCTGAAGTGTCCGATCTTGTTGCACTTGTAGCGTCTGGCTTCCTTCCTGTTCTTGCTCTTTTAGGACTTTGATCGTCCCCTTGACTTGCCTCTCTCCTTTGATCTTCCAAGTCTCTCCCCCATGGTCAAGACCTCCTGGGGAACACCTTCCTTGGTCAACTTCTTCCGTTGTTTATTGGTTCGCAATACCAAGACCATGTCTTCATACTCCAGGGTCTCCTTACCATAGAGCAGCATCTTCACCAATGGATCATAGGATGAGGACAACGAGTATAATAGAAGCAACAATTTATCTTCTTCCTCTATCTTCACTCCAATATTCAGCAATTTGTTGCACATATGGTTGAATTTCTAGTTATGTCCCAAGATATCTCCACCTTCCTACATCCAAAGGCTGTACAGTCTCTTCTTCAATATCAACTTGTTGCACATATTTTTATCCATATACATGATTTGCAACTTTGACTACAAGCCTCTTGGGGTCCTCTCCTCTAAAACTGAATAGAGTGCCGCATTCGAAAAGCATCCTCTGATCATAGAGCAGGCCTTCTTTTCTAGAGACATCCACTAGCGATCTGACATCCCTTCAGGCTTCTCTTCCAATGCCTGATCTAATTCAGCTTGAACCAAAAGATCTTCCACATGAACTTTCCATATGGAAAAGTTTTCATTCCCATCAAACTTCTTGAAATCAATCTTCATGTTGCTTTTCATGGCTGGATCCAAGCCAAAAAAATACAACACAGATCCAAGGAATTTGAGAAAAATCTTGACAGGACCTTGCTGAATTCACAACACTTGAAGATCTTCAACTTTCAGGCATCTTCTCCTCCTTCCACACAACCTTGCTCTGATACCACTTGTTATGAATTATTTCAGGACCTGTGAAAATTCTTGTACCTTCTACCAACTCTAAGGAAGCAAGTTGGAGACGATAGCAAGAAAGATAAAGATCAGATGATAAGAAGATGAGACGGTGGTAGAGTGAGAAAGAGAGAAAGCTAGGATTTCAAGGAGAAAAGAGATTCAATTCATTCTCTTCTTTCCATAATCTACATATACAAGTATATATATAGGCACCCTGAGTCAACATGACTTAGCCCTATAAAATTTTTCTCGGCTAATCCATACATCAAAATACTCACCTAAGCCCATATAAACCCATGTCTTGCATACTCTCATCCCCTGAACTAAAGACCTAGTCCAATACATGAATTAGCCACCTTAAGACCTCTCATACCAAGCCTTAAGATTCCTTGGATTAAACCCAATCCAAGATCAAATAGAAAACCCATCCAGATCTGTTAACCACCATCGACCTGGCTCGATCAGAAGTCTAGCCGGCTCGACTGCATCTCTCTGAACCATGTCTTCTATCTACCTGAGATAGCCGGCTCAGATATGGGCCGAGCTAGCTCGATTTCAGATCCGAGCCAGCCCGACTGTGTATCCGAGCCACCCCAACTATGTGCCAACCTCTAATCTTTATCCTCACTTGCTATCATCTTCAACTTGCTTCTAAAGGGTTGGTAGAAGGTACAAGAATCTTCATAGGTCCAGAAAACAAGTCATAACATTATCTAGATGGGCGCACGCCCTCTTTTGGATCTTATCTAGATGGGGCGGCACCCCTTTTCTCTCCATGCATGAACCAAGGATGTGTGCCCTTGGAGTGTTGTTCCTATGGCTGCTTGAAGCCATAGTCGTAGATTTGATCTCTTGCGTGAACCTAGATGTTAATCCAGCAAACTGAAGAAGATTTAAGAAAGATGAGAGAAGCTAAGGTTTTGGCATTGGAACCAGAGAGAAGAGAGAAGAGAGTTAGGGAGAAAAGCTTAATTGTATTCCAACCTTATTGTAAAAGTTACAATATCCTAGTTTATATATCCTAGAATTTCCACATGAACCCTAATAAATCCCAGCTCAAAAAATCTCCTAGGTAACTTAATACATGAAAGCACTCACCGAGCCCATGTACACCCATGTCTCACATGCTCTCATCCCCTAGATTTAAACCCAACCCATTCATGAATTAGCCCCCTTAAGACCTCTTGAACCAGGCCTTAAGACCTCGAAGATAAGTCCCCATCCTAGCCCAAATAGAATCCACGTGTAACTTTGCCTACACACTAGACCGGCTCAGTCTCAGCACTGGGCTGACTAACTTGAGACTGGATCGGCTCAATTTCAGACTAAGTCCGCCCAATTTTTGTCCCATGCCTGTAGTCCCAAATGCGATCTTCTGTCTGTCCTATGCTCTAAGACTTAGCTGACCCAATCTGAGACTGAGCCAACTAATCTACAGAAAGCTCCATTTCTGCAGTCTTTAATCATCCAACTTTGATTTCTTGATCTATCTTGTATCTTAGATCTCCGAAGCACCAACCAAGCCCCTTAAGGTTCTCAATACCTGAACCTCGAGCCTATAGAGAGCTACATGCCACCTCCACCCTAGGACAACTTCTATCCTAGCCCTAGGACTTTACCTATCCTAGTCTCTTCGGAGCCCTCATCCTAGCTCCGCCCATGGCATTCCAAGGCTTGAGAGTACCACACCACCTACAATCTCCACCTTGGTGTGCCCAAGCCTTGGCACACCTGGCAACATCCTCTTGCACGATCTCGCTATCCCTGCATGTCCTGATAGCCCCTCGTGCTCACCTTGTCACTACCATTCTTCTTCAGCTATTGAGCTCCCTTTGAGGCCTTCAAGATGACTGCCTCCACCGCTGAAGTCTTTGGCTTGCTCCTCTACACCACCTTTAGAGTTGTAGGTATCCTTCTGCTTGGAAGCTACATCACTGGTCCTGCACTTTCCTAGAGATCATGCAACATTCCTTTACCAACACTCACTGCATATTTTGATGCTCCACCTGACACTATCCCCTCAGAACCACACCTATCTTCCTGCACAATCCTCTCTATTTGGATCTATACAACCTCGGCACTGGTGCTGGGATATAGGTCCTCCCTCTACACCCCTCTACTTTGAACCTGTGTCACAGCTTCCTCCACCTATGAAGCCATCTCTGCCTAGTCCTCCATCTGAAACTGAAGTCCTCCTGATGCCACAGAAGCTGACTCAATCTCCGAGTCTCCCGAGGCTAACCACCCAATGCTACACTGCTGGGTTTGCCGCTGTATCTCAAACACTGTCCCTGTCCCTACAGACCCTCCGCACACCACATACCTATCCAAAACCATCTCAGATACACCGCACCCTACGGGCTCCTTCGAGATCACCATGATTTTATCCAAATCTTTACTCTCAGTGACTGAACTAATGAAATTCGAGTTTTCTTCTTCCTTGCACTTCTTTCAAAGCAGATACTCCTACTTAAAGTGCCATACTTCTCCGCACTTGAAGCATCTCTTGGATCCCTTGCTACCCCTCTATCTGCCCTTCTTCTTCTCTTTCCTGTGCTTATATGAAATCACAAGACTCTCCTGGAAGACCTTCCTCTTCGTCATCCATTTCTACTGCTCGTTGGACCTGAGCACTGATACGATCTCCTCGTACATCAGTATCTCCTTACCATACAACAAAGTTGTCACCAACGGATCGAAGCTCTCGGATAGCAAACACAACAACAATAGACTCTTATCCTCTTCATCTAAATCCACCCTTATACTAAGCAAGTCCATGTGCATTTGATCGAACCGCTGAATATGCTCTACAACATCCTTGCCCTCCTGCATCCGAAGGCTATATAGTTGCTTCTTCAGCATCAACTTGTTGCACATGTTCTTCCCCATGTATAATTGCTGCAACCTCGACCATAATCCCTTGTGTGTTCTCTCCTCCAACACACCATATAAAACCTCATTCACCAAACAAGCCCTAATCATGGCACATGCCCTTTTCTCCAATGACACCCACTTCTTGTCTATTATCTCCCCTGGCCTATCCTTCAAGGCCGTATCCAGCCTCATCTGAACCAGCAGATCCTCCATCCTTATCATCCACATCATGAAACTTTTTTTTCCATCAAACTTCTCTAATCCTACCTTCAATTCGATATTCTCCATGATCAATTTGAATCAAATAACAGCAAACATGTAGATATAAGAAATACCTTGACTAGGGATGGTGGATAATAGCCCTATGATCTCTTTCTTCCCCACGAAGCCTGAAGAAAGCCTTTAGATCTGAATCTCACTGCTGATCTCTACTGAAAATTGATCTTCTTTCTCCTTCATGCTCAACCGAGCTCTGATATCAATTATTATTCTTACGGCTTCTCGGAGCCACAGCCATGATCCGATCTCTTATGCAAACTTGGGTGTTAATCCAGCAAACTGAAAAAGATCTAAGAAAGATGAGAGAAGATAGGATCTTGGCACTAGAACTAGAGAGAAAAGAGAAGAGAGTTAAAAAGAAAAGCTCAATTGTATTCCAAACTTATTATAAAAGTTACAATATCCTGATTTATATATCCTAAAGTTGTCACATGAATCCTAATAAATCCCAGCTCAAAAACTTTCCTAGGCTAATTTAATACATAAATACACTCACCAAGCCCATGTACACCCATGTCTCACATGCTCTCATCCCGTGGATCTAAATCCAACCCATACATGAATTAGCCCTCTTAAGATCTCTTGAATCAGGCCTTAAGACCACTAGGATAATTCCCTATCCTAGCCTAAATAGAACCCATGCGTAACTCTACCTGCACACTAGACCAGCTCAATCTCAGAACTGGGTCGGCTAACCTGAGACTGGGTCGGCTCAGTTTCAGACTAAGCCGGTTCAGTTTCTATCTCGTGCCTGCAGTCCCGAATGCAACCTTCTGTCTGTCCTGTGCTCTAAGACATAGCCAATCCAGTCTGAAACTAAGCCGGCTAACCCACAGAAAGCTCCTTTTTTACAGTCTTCAATATTTTGACTTTAGTTTCTTCCTCCATCTTGTGTTCTAGATCTCCAAAGTACCAACCAAATCCCTCAAGGTCCTCAATATCCAAACCTCGAGCCCGTAAAGAGCTACATGCCGCCTCCATCCTAAGATAACTCCTGTCCTAGCCCTAGGACTAGACTTATCCTAGTCTCCCTGGAGCCCTCACCTTGGCTCTGCCCGTGGCCTCCCAAGGCTTGGGAGCACCACACCACCTACATAGAGCTTATTCAAAAGTTGGGGGGGAGTGCACCCCATCTCCCTCTTATCCAAATTCTAGGGGATGTGTACCCCTGGAACTTATCTAGAAGGAGGGGGCTACGAAACTCAAAAGGAGGCACCAACCTTTGGTGCCCCATTTCTCGATCCTTATCCAATCTAGTGGAAAGAATAGATGGGCTTTGATTTGGTCAAAATCTTATCTAATACATGGACCAAGTCTAAGAGAATTTGGGTTTAACCATGTGCTAGCATGGTACATCTAAATATAACAGGATTTTTTCTAACTCAATTCAAACTTTACAAGTCTAATTGATCAATCCAAAATCAAACACTTTATTATATGATCCCATAGGTTCAATTCTATCTGGTAGAGAGACATGCTATGATCTCCATCATGGTATCGTTGAAACCCCTTTCAATGGGTTGAAATAATTTCAACTCACACTCATCAAGGATCATCGATCCAAAATGATCTTAATGAGTTCTCATAATCCACTAGTGATACCTAGCAGTATGTGAAGGCAATCTACCAGAACTGAGTAAATAGAACCCCTAAGTGTAGTTATTCTGTGATTCAGTTTCTCTATCATGAGTCTCGACCAAGATGGAGGTTATGAAAACCTGTCAAACCCCAACATTCATTATATAAAAGATTCAATCTACTTGAGTCCAAATCTTAAAACTCATGAAAACTCTTTTCCATCAATCATCTTGCTATGGCCACAGACTTAACGACTCAACCTCTCAAATCCTATAGGACTATTCCATATCTAATAATATCGATAGATCCTATTTAAATACGTATCCTACTTCTATAATGAACCTACTATAGCCAACATATACTACAAGAATTCAAATTGCTAGAAGACCATATTTATGTGCAGTCAAACTATAGCAACCTCACTATGAGATGCCAAGGTACCATAGGTCAAAGAATCATTCATAATACTATAGCATCAAGAAGATCATTGATAAGTAAGTAAACATCCATGTGATCTCTCATATGATTATGCTCGGTACTCATGTTCTCTAACAACCATCCACACTCTTGGTCAGTTTCTTCAGACTACAAACTAGAGACTCGTCTATCCTAAAGTGAGCAATCCGTGTTTTGATCTTATCGAATCAATTACCACCTCTGTGATGATCCATCAATCATGAGCAATTTAGAAATTAATTATACATATCTCTAATTCTCAACTTTTGAGAATAAGTATCTTCAAGTTATTAATTTCTTGGATGATTCAAGGACACGTTACACAAGAATAAAAATAAAATTACCTATTTTATTGATAAATCAATATTTTAAGTATAAATTTATGTTCTAAAAGATTATAATGTGTCTATTATATTGGCTTCTATAGCATACATCTAACATCCTTGGGTGATCCAATAAAGCTCTGCATGTGCACCGAGGGCAGCCCCATTTCTTTGTTAGGCCTAGGCTTGTAGTTTTTTTTATTTCCTTATAACAAACCTCATCCGACAAGCACCTGATTTGTAACATGTTTGTACAAATTTTATTAATGAAATGTTCCTTTGTTCAGTCATTCCAATGACAGTGCCATATTATCACTTTTGTTTCATCTCTGTCCAAGGATCTTGTTTGGAATAAATCCATAGCTACTTTGGGTGTTGAGAAAAATGTCTCAATTTGATCCACAATAGCCTAGAGAGGAGACCACAGTACGAAGAAGCCCGTAGGAGGGTGCGGCCTGAAGGAGGGTGGGGCCTGCAAGCAGGATGCATGGTCTAGATGCATGTGCATGTAGCCCAGGTAGCTAGGACGTGCGGCCCATATGCGCCACCTAGGATGCACAATCATGCGGTCTAAGACACGTGCCATGTGGTCCAGGATGTGCGGCCATGCAGTCCACGTGCCCAAAATGTATTTTCATGTGGTCCACGCCCCTACGTGGACCCTTAGTAGCTCATGAAAACTTTACATGGTGCATCAAAAATAGTTGCATGATCGGACAGCCCTTGGACATTGCGGCTTGATCTTGTGGTTGTATGAGGTTTTTGAGCCCTAATCGAAGACTGGGACTTTGATTGGACTCGAATTTGAACTCTATTTTGGGCCTTTAAATTGTCTTGATTGATGGAGTAGTAGTTGTTGGGAAATATGTCCCAAGGTTAATTATCAGTCTGTTGTTAGTTGAGCTACCTTGTAATTATAATTAATTTATTAATAAATAAAATATTTATTTTAGTATTTTCATGATAAAGTCTACATCTTTTAGTGAACTCTATTATTATGATGAAGTCCTTAGGACTATTTAATTTTTAATAAAGAGAGAAATTATCGATTAGTCCTTAAATAGTTCACGACCAATGATATATTGTTAATTAGGATGATAGCATTTATCGAGCATAGGTCATTGTATGCCATATAAGTTGGTTGTTCCTTTAATCAAGGAGTGTGGAGACACTGATATGATAAATAAGTGAGATGTAAGAATACATCGTCAATGAACATGACCAACTTCAAAGCATTCTGCTGTCAAAAATTGCTCTGATGAGATATAGGTATAAATATCCTTTAGACCTGAGATCACCATAGTAGCTTGCAAGCAACTCACTATGCTTTGATATCAGACTAATTAAATTTCTAATTCAATAACGAAAGATTTTAGAGCATAGTCAAGTACTTATAAAGTTGGTGAGTGATCAAGATGGGATTGACCACTTCAAGAGTTGGAGAAGAATGCATCATTGTATTTTAATATAGCAAAATCTTGGCCAGGATAATCTATGAGATGGATTTGATATTTTGAGATATAATATGGATGACCTAATCAGAGTTGATAGTTAAACTCTGAGATATCCTACAAGCATTTTGATCAAGGGGATGAATTATATAAAAACTATATCCACATGGATTCTAAGGATGTTGTTCTACACATTCGACCTATCTGGCCGTTAGGTACCATTGCTAGATGATCACTCCAATTGGTATAAAAATTTATTTCTATACTATCAACTTAAATTCGAACCTATGGGGTCACACACATAAAATTTGTCAATGTAATCTAATGGTTGATCGATGATTAAGAATCATTCTAGGATTAAACATTCAATACGATTGATGTTTAATCAAGTATAAGTATTGTAGGAAGATTGATTAGCAATTAGATTGCTAATTAACTTAATTTGATTAAGCAAGAGGGATATGATTAAATTTAATTAAATATAATTTAATTAAATTTAATTTAGATTTGATTGGATCAAGTTCAGTTGGTTTATTAGATAAGCCAATTGCAAGAAAGAATGAGTCTTAGTTCAATTAGGACTTATATCAACCCAATTTCTAATTTAACTAAAAATTAAACTAAAATTAAATTTAATTTAAATTAATTTAATAATGTTATTAGTTGGACTAATATATATTCTAATTAGGTTAGATTTATTTTGATTTAATTTGATTCAAAGAACATATTTGACCAAGTCAAAATAGGAGTCCTAGTAAGACTAGGACTCCCTATCCTTGTGCCACCTTAGTCCCAACGCCTTCCCCATGCCTTTCCTTGAGTTTTGCATGAAACCATTCATGCCCCAAGAGTCCCTACATGCACCCCTTGCTACTTTCCTTCTTTCTTACAAGGAAAGAAGTTGTGGACCAAGTCAAATAGGGAGTTAGTTGTTGATTTCAAATTCTATATGATAGAGTTTTAGGAAATCAAAACTCCTCCAATTGTGCTGCCAACCCACCCAGACATTTTATGAGATTTTCATGGGATATTATGGAGTTTTTGTGTGACAATATTTGTTAGTCCATGCCAAAGAAAAAGGAGGGGCGCCTAAGAGTTGGGCGGCCCTTGTAATGCCCTTTTTGAACATTCCTTGTCTAGGTATTTAACCTAGACAAGGATTATTGCATAACTCTCTATTTAATGGGTCTTTGGCCTTGAGTTTTTATAAGATTCTAGAACTGAGAGAGATCTTTTGAGGCATAGGAAAACCTAGGAGAGAAAGGCTTAGGGCATGGGAATTGTAAAGACACCAATCTAGGTGTCTAGGCAAGAGAACAAAGAAGAAGAAAGGTTCTTCTTCTAGGGTTTTCTTTTGATCTCTTCCTCTAGTTTTTTGTGAGTGTTTGAGAGGTGTCTCAGCTTCACAAGTCATCTTCTTTGACTTCCAAAAATTGAAGAGTCTGTGTTTTGAAAAAGAAAGATCTAAATCGACCATCGAAGAAGGATCAACACATTACTAGCATACTGTGCTGATTTTCAGCCATTGGACTTCTGATCAGTGATCGAGGGCTCGTGTGGACATTTTGTAGAGGCCAAATGCATGTATAGCTTAGAGCAACAACCTCAGGCCTAGATCAACAAGTTAAGAAATTTGATTTGCAAAAGTAAGGATGGTATGATCTTCCTGTTAGATATCTAGATTTGATCTAGAGTTGTTCTATTATTGAAATGATCAGCATGAAGTTTTCTAATCCTTTAATTTTTAATTTAATATAATGCTTTAATCATGTAATAGGATCCTAGATCTAGTACTTTTCTTGTATTTCTATAAATTAATATTGTTGGGGATAAACCCCGCTCCTGCCGAAGTCTAGTTCAATGCTCAGCCTAATGCAACCAGTAGCCATGGAAGAGCTTCAGGGGATGGGTCTTAAGCCGAACCCCTTCAGCCTGCCGAACTCCAAGCGGTCGAGCTTTAACGAAATTCCTCAGCAGCCAAGCTCCTTTGGACTCCCAGCGGTCGAACTCCTTGGTGGTCGTCCCTCGGTTGAACTCCTCAAGCAGCCATCCCTTCAGACGACCGAGCTCCTTCGGACTCCCAGCGGCCGAACTCCTTGGTGGTCGTCCCTCGACCGAACTCCTCAAGCAGCCATCCCTTCAGTCGGTCGAGCTCCTTCGAACTCTTAGCGGTCGAACTCCTCAGCAACCATCCATCGATCGGACTTCTCATCGATCGAGCTCCTACCGAACTTTCCAATGATTGAGCCTTAGCCACGCACCTCCAGCCAGATGCCTACGGGAGCTGAACTCCTTCCGAGCTTCCTCTTCAGGAGTTCGAACTCCTTCAAAATGGGCACACATCAAAGCCCTTCAACCCTTCATTCAGCCTCGAGTGGCTCAGCATCAAGATAGCTACAGCCATCATTATCAGTCCGTCGCAAGTGATAGCGACCCGCTGTCAGGCGGCGATGGCTGTCACCCTCAACCCACTACAGATGGCACCTTCCCATGAGATTGACTCCGTCGAACCTCGAGCGACCCGCCAGCACGCGGCTACAGCCATCACCATCAAGCTCTGTTATAAAAAGGACCCTCCAAATATGCTAATCTCAAAATCTCTGAATCTTTAAACTCTAATCTCTCTGATCTCCAAGATCTCCTCTTCTTCTCCAAGCTCCGAAACTCATTTCCGAGCACTCCATTTCTGTTGGCTAGAGCTGACTTGATCGTCGGAGGATCCTACCTGAGCCACCACCCCATCGGCTTTGGATGGGACTTTATTTTGCAGATCCCCGATGGCGACCTCATCGACCTCCACTCCAGCAGATTTCGACGACGACCAGATTCTACGTCAATAGATTGGCGCTAGAAGAAGGGAATCCCAAACCTTTGAGGTTCCCTTATTCTTAAAGGAGTGCTCGACGATGATTTCTCTCTCTCCGGAGACCTCTCTTCCTCCTCACCAGAGCCCTCTCCTAAAGAGAAAATGCCTCCCAGGAAAGCTTCAACTCGACGATCGGTGGCCTCCTTATCTCGATCCCATCCAGATCTGTCTACCCCTGCTTCAGCCCCGGGAACTCAGGTTCCACCCGTACCCATGGTAAATATGGAGCAGTTCAACCTGCTCGTCCGATAGGTCCATGGCCTTGCGGATGCAATATGGGCCATGCAGCAGCCTCCGATGGCGACTCCACCAAGAAATCCGCCATTCGGATGTCGGGAATCGGCCATAGGAATGGGTACTCGGGCCGGTGTGCCCGCCGTCCCTTGGAAAAGAAAATAGAGAGTTGGAGATCCATGTTCGGATCATGGTTCTCCTTTGGAGGAGACCTTTTCCGTTTGTAGCCGAAAGTCCCCCAAGATCTGCGATCAGGATGATGCCCTTGATCACAGACTACAGGAGATGGACCGACAGATTGAAGATCTTGGCCACGTTGCCCCGACTCATCATGTCGACTTGCACGCCGAACCTCCTTTCTCCCTCCAGATAATGCAAGAGCCTGTCCCACCGAACTTCAAGTTCCCTCAACTTGAAAGCTACGATGGGACCTCTGATCTGGTTGATCATCTGGAGGCCTTTCGGACCATGATGCTACTTCACGGTGCTTTAGACGCCATGCTGTGCCGAGCCTTCCCATCTACCTTAAAGGGAGCAGCGAGAAATTGGTACTTCACGTTGAAGCCAAGTACGATCTTCTCTTTTGACCAGATGAGCAGTCAGTTCGTGGCCCACTTCATCAGCAACTGATGACCGCACCGAGGTTTGGATTCCCTGATGAATGTCAAGCAGAAGCAAGGGAAATCCATCCAGGCTTATGTAACCCGATTTAACACCGCGGCATTAGAGGTCCGGGACTTGGACCAATCTATTATGATGGCCGCACTCAAGGGCGGCCTTTAGAAAAATGACTTACCATTCTTTCTGAAAAAAAGGTATCCCAAGAACTTCGTCGATCTGCTGGCTCGGGTTGAGAGACATGCCCGTGCGAAAGAAGCCTTTAAGATGAAGGACGAAGAAGCCTTAAAAAAGCGGCTGGCAGGCAATGGAGAGTCAAACGAAGATCGACCGCACTCACGGACTCCCTTCGGCAGCAGGCGGGCCTGAACTCCTCGAGCTCATGAAGAAATGCGAAGAAGCCCTCCTTCCAAAAGATTCCACAACTACTCCCTCCTCAATGCTCCTCGAACTCAGATTCTCATCGAAGTTAAGAACCAACTGCTAAGACCAGAAGGGTTATGATCTCCTCCAAACAAGCATGACCGAAGCAAGCACTGCCTCTACCATCGCGACCACGGCCACGACACTGAGGAGTCATCCAGCTTCAAGATGAAATTGAGGAGCTTGTTAGAAAGGGGCGGTTGGATAAATTCATTCGATGCCAGCCTGAAGATTGGCAAAGGGCGCTGCCGTGACAAGAAACGACGAGGTCGACTGCCTCACGGCATCGTTAGCGTTACCCTAGGTCCCAGCGTCGAAGCTAAGAGAAGCATGCTCCAAAGTGAGGAGGCCAGCATGAGATAGAAAAAGTCGTCTGCATGAAGAAGCATGGAGGAACAACGCTACCATGATCCTGAATCACAAAGAATTCAGAAATACATTGTCAGTAACTTCCTTTCAATAAAGTTCTTCCCTTTCAATAATATACTATTTCTGGACGTGAAAACTATGTGATGACAGAAAAAGAAGCAGTTAATAGTCGCCGTGTTAGAAATAGGAGGAGAACCTCGTCCTAGCACAGGCAGGTCAAAGACCATCGACCTCGGTTAGAGATAAGATCTCTCCCGAGCGACAACCTCAGCTAGAGATAAGATCTTTCCCGAGTGACAACTTCGGACAGAGATAAGATCTCTCCTGAGAATCGACCTCGGCCAGAGATAAGATCTCTCCCAAGAAGCGACTTCGGCTAGAGATAAGATCTCTCCCGAGAATCAACCTCGGCTAGAGATAAGATCTCTCTCGAGAAGTGATCTCGATCAGAGATAAGATCTCTTCGAGCGACAACCTCGGCCAAAGATAAGATCTCTCCCAAGAAGCGACCTCGGCCCTCGGCCAGAGATAAGATCTCTCCCGAGCGACAACCTCGCTAGAGATAAGATCTCTCCCAAGAATCAACCTCGGCTAGAGATAAGATCTCTCTTGAGAAGCGACCTCAGCCAGAGATAAGATCTCTCCTGAGAAGTGACCTCGACCAGAGATAAGATCTCTCCCAAGCGATCGAGTCAACCTTGGCTAGAGATAAGATCTCTTCCGAGTGAAGGCCTCATTCACAAAGGATGAGATGGGGGGAGAGGCACAGACGATGGTCCGTATGTGCCCCCATAGCCCATTAGGAATAGAAGGAGAATCTCGTCCTAACGCGAGCAAAGTCGAAGGCCTTGTTCACAAAAGATGAGATAGGGGAAGATGGATGATGGTCTGAATGTGCCCCCACAGCCCGTTAGGAATAGGAGGAGAACCTCATCCTAACACGAGCAATGTCGAAGGCCTCGTTCACAAAGGATGAGATGGGGGGAGAGGTGCAGACGACGATCTGTATGTGCCCCCACAGCCTGTTAGGAATAGGAGGAGAACCTCATCCTAACGCGAGCAAAGTCGAAGGCCTCGTTCACCTTAGATGAGATGGGGGAAGACGAACAACGATCCGAATGTGCCCCCACAGCCCGTTAGGAATAGGAGGAGAATCTCGTCCTAATGTGAGCAAAGACGCCCACATTAACCTCAGCCAAAGGAGATAAGATCTCCCCCGAGCGATCGGGCCAACCTCGGTTGGAGAGCTTCAACTTCAACCTCGGCCAGATAAGATCTCCCCCAAGCGATCAGACCAACCTCGATCGAAGAGCTTCAACTTCGACCTCGACCAGAGATAAGATCTCTCCCGAGTGACTGTGTCGACCTCGACTGGAGAGCTTCAACTTCGACCTCGGCTAGAGATAGGATCTCTCCCGAGCGATCGTGTCAACCTCGGTTGGAGAGCTTCAACTTCAACCTTGGCCAGAGATAGGATCTCTCCCGAGCGGTCGAGACAACCTCGACGAGAGATGAGATCGGAGACAACCTCATCCTGAGATTAGATCTCTTCCGAGCGACTGCATCGACCTTGGCACGAGATCAGATCTCTCCCGAGTGCCCGTGTTTACCATGATTGTAGGAGAAGAGATCTCCCATGAGTTAGCCTCGACTATTGAAGACAATGTTGCCCTCGACGAGCTCAACCTCCAACCTCGATCGTAGGAGACGAGGCCTACTTCAACTTTAGCCGAAGACGAGATCTCCTCCAGGCTTCAGCTTCAACATCAACTTTAGTTGGAGATGAGATCTCTCCTGTGCTTCGACCTGAACCAGCACGGAGCCCAGAAGAAGACTTCGGCAGTCACCTTTTCTGCACTCCCTTTCTTCGAGTTTCGAACTCGAGAGTGGAGGGGCTATTGTTGGGGATAAACCCCGCTCCTACCAAAGTCTAGTTCGATGCTCAACCTAATGCAACCAGTAGCCATGGAAGAGCTTCAGGGGATGGGTCTTAAGCCAAACCCCTTCAGCCCGCCAAACTCCAAGCGGTCAAGCTTTAATAGAATTCCTCAGTAGTAGAGCTCCTTTGGACTCCCAACGGCCGAACTCCTTGGCGGTCGTCCCTTGATCGAACTCCTCAAGCGATTGTCCCTTCAGCCGATCAAGCTCGTTCGAACTCCCAGCGGCCAAACTCCTTGGCGGTCGTCCCTCGGCCGAACTCCTCAAGCGGCCGTCCCTTCAGCCGACTGAGCTTCTTCGAACTTCCAGCGGTCGAACTTCTCACCGACCGAGCTCCTACCAAACTTTTCAGCGATCGAGCCTTAGTCGCGCACCTCCAACCAGATGCCTACGGGAGCCAAACTCCTTTTGAGCTTCCTCTTCAAGAGTCTGAACTCCTCCAAAATGGGCACACATCGAAGCCATTCAACCCTTCATTTGACCCCGAGCGGCTCAGCATCAAGACAGATGCAGCCATCACCATCAGTCCACTACAAGCGATAGTGACCCACTGTCAGGCGGCGATGGCTGTCATCCTCAACCCACTGTAGACGGCACCTTCCCATGAGACTGACTCCGTCGAACCCCGAGCGGCCCACCAGCATGTGGCTACAGCCGTCACCATCAAGCTCCACTATAAAAAGGATCCTCCAGATACGCTAATCTCGAAATCTCTGAATCTCTAAACTCTAATCTCTCTTATCTCTAAGATCTCCTCTTCTTCTCCAAGCTTCGAAACTCATTTGCATGCACTCCATTCCTATTGGCCAGAGCTGACTTGATCGTCGGAGGGTCCTGCCGGAGCCACCCCCCCACTGGCTCTGGATGGAACTTTATTTTGTAGGTCCCCAACGGCGACCTCATCGGCCTCCACTCCAACGAATTTCGGCGACGACCAGATTCTGCATCAACAAATATAATTAGTTCATGTCTTCCACTGCATAGATTTGAAAACGTTACAAAATCCAACCCTAAAATCCTAGATCTATTTTCTTCAATTGGTATCTAAGCCAGGTTACTATATTAAAAGATTTTATGCATGTTTAGATTATTTTTTAGATTTGATCTAATTTATAATCTGATGGTTAAATCTAAAATTAAAAATTTAGATCATGCAAATTAATTATAAGGTTGTCCTGTTGTAAGGTTTATCCCTTATAGTGGAGAGGTCATCCTAGTTCGTGTAGATCTAATATAAATTATAAATTTATTAGATAAGATCCAGATTAATTTATGATATATTAGATTTAAATTTATTTAAATCTAAAAATAAATATTTTAGATTGTACAGACTGATTATAAGATTGTTCTTTTATAAAATTTATCCCTTACAGTGGAGAGGTTATCCTAGTACATGCTAATCTAAAATCATGATCATAAATTTTAGATTAGATCTAAAAAATTTTATGATCTAATTAAAAATATTTTAATCTAATTTTTATCATCATAAATATGTTAGATTTGATCAAAGATAATTTATGATTGATTTGAATTGAAATAGTTTTAATTACATAAACATGTTTAGATTAGATCTAAAATAGTTTCATATTTATTTTATTTGCATATTAATTATAAATCAAACATACAATTAGTTGGTAGAACTATGTTATAAAAATATTTTATAAATATAAAAATTACTTTTAAAATATTGAACCCCAACTCTCAGTCCAAAATTTAATTGAGAATTAAGAGTTATTTGATTAAGATCTAGGATTGTGAATTGAAGATCCTAAGACATAAATTATAACACTTGGATTAATGGGTTAGTGAAAATTAGGTCCATTAATTGGGTTAGTCCTAAGGTTAGATTAAAGAATGGACTTAATTAGAGATTTGACTAAATCTAATCAATAGTTGTCTTAGATTAGGTCAAGGATTCTCTATATCAATTATAATAGTTGTAGTTGGTCAAGTTTATGTCTTTAATAAGAACCAAGATAGACTTGATTCTTAGCTACGCGGTTTAGCACTAACTGTTAGGTTGATCCAATCGAAGCTAATTAATCAGTTGGTGTCTCAGGTAAGTCTGGCAATCTAGACTGATGGTTTTTAATTGGCAGCCCACTTACCTGGCCATTTCTAATGGTGCCTAAAGAAAGCTTTAGTAGATCCTCCCACTGATCTCACTTACCTGGTTTTCTTGATGAAATTATATTTTGATCAGATCACTTGACTATTCAAACTGACCCATATCAGCTAGGTAAATCAGTGTGACTGATTTAGGTACTCCTTGACCAGCCTAATAATGCTCTTCTTTAATCTGACTTGGTGAAGCTAGTGGGAGGATCATAACAAGCTGATTCATCTGACCTTCTCTCTTCTTTAAATAAAATTAATTAAATTCTTTAAAATTATTAGATTTTAAAATAAAATAGTTATGGTGATAACTAGATCATAGCCTTCCATTAAGTGGATGATAATAAGTCCATTAGTTGGATAATTATTGGAGGCCTAAAGGACTGGTGCTTATTGGCTAGTGGAATTATCATTCATAATTTGACTTCTTGGCCACATCTTTCTAAATGGTGGTTAGGTTGACCAACCAATATTGGGCTTAATCATTCATTAGTTAGATGGATCAAGTATGGTCATGTTAATGGTTGGACCTAATCGGACCTTTTCAATGAAGGCCAAAGCCTACTGATTAGAGACTGAGATAAAATTAAATTACTAGAAATTATTTAGAGAAATAATTAGTTATGAACTTATCCTTAGATGTACATGGGTTGATCAATCAAAGTTGGGCTTGTGTGCAGTCTATGTAGATTCTAGTACCTACTAAAGAATTAGGGTAATTCCTCGAATTGGAGGTAGAGGCTACCAATTCAAATAAAATAGTGAAAGAACCTATTGATAAAAGTCCAAATCTTTAGGTTTAATAAATCAATTATTAATTATATTTTGATTTTTCTTGATACAGATATAGCCACTTTTCTTTTGCTATGATCATTGTTAGACAATAATAAGCTAGTGGGATCCAACTTTAGTAGTTGGTACCGTAAGTTGAAGATTATCCTGAAGCATGAACGGATCTTATACGTGTTGACAGATCCAACACCTGAGGAGCTAGCTACAAATGCACGTGGATTAGTTAGAGATACTTATCAAAAGTGACTTAGTGATCGAACTACGATGCACTATATTATACTAGCAGCTATGACCAATGAGTTCAATCATAGGTTTGAGTCAGCTCAGTCAGAAGACATGGTTCAAGTGTTGAAGGAGTCTTTTGGCACACCTGATGACGTTTAGAGGCACAAGAGTAGTTGTGCCATCTTCAATGCTAGAATGAGGGATGGAGCTTCAATCACTGATCATGTATTATGCATGATTGAGCTGATGGAGCGTTTGAGCAAGCTCGACTTTTTCTTGCATAAGCAACTAGGAAAAGATGCAATACTGAACCCGCTGCCAAAGTCTTATCTCCCATTTCTCACTCATTATAGAATGACAAAGCTTGAATTTAACTATCATGGGTTACTGGAGTTACTTCAGAACTTTGAGAAGGATCACTACCCACAAGAAGTTGGTGAACTTAGTGGGAGGTTTATCTTCTAGTTTTCGATCCTTTAAGAAAGAAAAAAAGAACAAGAAGAAGTCCAAGAAGGTACAAGTTCAGGCTGGGACATCTATGCAGGGTCAGACCAAGAAGATAAAGCTTGATAAGAGTCAAGCTGAGTACTTCTTCTATGAGAAGTGGGGGCACTAAAGAGAAACTATCCTCAGTACATTGCCTCCATGGATCCGAACAGGCTGAGAAAGAAGCAAGCTATTACTAGACAAGGTATTTATATGATAACTCCTTGCACTTTCTCTATTTGTGATGTTACTTATTAGGTATTGGATACTGGTAGCCCTTACCATATTTGTAATTTATTGCAGGTCAGTAGGAGATTTAAGTAAGATGAGAGGTTTCTGAATATTGGAGATAGAAGACTAGTTTCAATTCTAGCATTAAGAATCTTACAGCTTGTATTTAAGTCTCATACTATTGTTCTTAATGATTATCATTTTGTCCTAGTTTCTTTCTTAATATCATTTCTATAGGCTCTAGCCAAAGATAATTATAAAATTTTAATAAATTTTTTTTTTATAATGTTATTATAAATGGTGTTACGATATTCTTTGGACATTTGAAAAATAGTGTATACATATTATCACAACCTATTAGTGTAGTCTACTCTACTAGCAGGCATACTAGATTAGATAGTGTGTCTGATATCTACTTATGACACTATATGTTAGATCACATCAACAAGAATAGGATAAATAGATTGACTCAAGAAGGAATTCTTGAAGTTAGTGATTGTGAATCACTTCCAACCTATGAATCTTGTCTTCTTGAAAAAATGGCTAAGTCAACTTTTATTGAAATAGGTAAGAGAACCATTGAGTTCTTAGGTCTAGTACATACTGATGTATGTGGTGTTGGAGGATATCAACTCATTCTGATATTGATTATTGTAGAGTCTGGCCAGGACACCACGACCTCAAGACCTTATCGATATTGTTTGCATTGCACTCAATCACGTATGGATATTGATAAGAATATGATGTTGTCATTAGGACACCATGTTTATCAGTTTAATTTTGACTTCTTAAATTCATTAAAAATAGGTAGTAAGTAGTGAGTCGGGTTGAATCAATAGAGAAGACAGTATTTTAATTTTTAAATTTTTAATTTTTATAAAAAAAGATTTTTGAAAATTAATTTGAAGTCAAAAAATAGAATTATAAGTAAAAATTAAAAGATGCAGAAATTTAAATTTGGTACTGAGATATACTAGTTAGATCTTAGCATCTACTTACAATAAAATAAAGACCAATAATTAAAGTATAAAAATTAAATTATAATAAAAATAAAGAGCATGAATTTAAAGAGCATAAAAATAAAATTTTATACTAATTTAAAAGTTCATAATTTAAATACATAAAATTTAAAAAGAAAAAAAATTAAAAATAGCTGATCTTGAATCTTGGATCGGCATTGGCATTGAGATAGCGTAGAAGCCAGCTCTTCTTCGCAACACCCATTACCTTAAAGCGCCCTCTAACCCAAGCATGGCTCTAACCTTTACCAAACTCCTTCCCATGATTGAAGACACTTTGATTTGGAGGCCTGGAGTCCTTTAAATAGAGTTAGGAGGGCTGGAGATCTTCTTTATTGGCAATATGGGACTATAGAGAGTTCTGATCAGCCAAAAAAAATGAAATCTTGGTGCAAATTGGATTAAAAGTGCTTCTAGATGAATTTTATTTAGTTTCCTAAATTTTGGCCATCAAATTTGCATCAAATGGTCCCAAAATCGCCAAAAATGGAGGTATAATAGCACAAATTAGGTCAGATTAAGTTCTGGATCAGCCTTGATGGAGAAGATTTGGCTGTCAAAGCATGTTTTGGGAGATTAAGTTAGCATCGAGATCTCATATTAATTGTTGGATCATCTTCTGATTGAAATCTGGCTGTTAGATCAAAGTCTGGAACCCCTGGAATCATCAGATTGCATATGATGGAGCTGAAAAATCGAATCAAAATGGAAAAAAAATAGCAACCATTGGATCTTCACCAGCAGCGACCATAGTCGTTGGTTTGCACCTTATTGTGCTTATGGATCATGGTGGACTGGGCATTTCATGGACTGCAACCAATTAGCGCACAGCATCTCCCAAAAATAACCAAAATGCCCTTCCTTAAGGGTTCACAGTGAGCTACGATAAAACTGACGTCATGCTGACGTCAGTGGCTCACTGGATCAGCTTTGAATGTTGGGTTGGCTCGTGGTGCATCGACTAGATAGCTTGGCTAGGCATGTTTGATTGCACCGACTGATATGGCACGGTGGTTTGGCTTGCGGAGCTGGTTGAGCTATTTTTTTTAATTTTATTTTCTTTAAAAATTCATACCAAATCCATTTTAACTCCATTTTACTCTAAATTTATTTTATTATAATAAAAAATGAGCTCTTTTTATTAAAAATATTTTAATTTTTAATTTTTATTATTTTTTAATTAATAAAAAATTAATTATTTTAAAATATGTATATAAATTAATTATTAATTCTTAAAAATAAATATAAATTAATTGATAAATTAATATTTTTATTGATAAATTTATGGTACTTATCACACCCTTCAACTTATGTTTTGCTCATCCTCGAGTAAAGAAAGAATTTAATTTTAGATACCTTTTAACTTTATAGTTTCAAATTTTACCAAAGCAGTTTTCAAAATGGCCATTGATATTCAGTAGAGCATAAGTGAGGCATGTCATTGGGGTATTAATACTTATCAATTTTAAAATTAAGTGAAGAACATCAATTTTTTTTGAACTTTTTCTAAATTATCCGTATCTTTATCTCTGAATTATCTAAACTTTCATATGGGCAAATGTATTACTACTTCCACCCTTCATTTATTAATTTTTTTATTTATATTATCCACTTTTTGATGTAAATATCATTGCTTACTTAGGCAACAAAATTCGGTTACACGATGAAAAATTAATATTTTTTTTTATAACCTCTATGGAGTGCCTTAACACCTTAAGCTTTTTATTTGATCCATGTAGAGAGTCTTAGGCTAATGACTCTCAAACCAGTTGGCTTTAGGGCACTAGGTTTAAAATATTTCTTAGGCTTACTAGTTCGAATCAAATAGGCTATGAGTTAAGACTAGCTTTATAATGAGCTTCTTCATTCCTCCCATCTTTTGATACAAAACTTAATGCTTGCTTAGGCAAAGAGGTTCGGTTACTCAATGAGAAGTACTTGAAAACTATTTTATTATAAGAGTGATTTTATTTAATGAAGAAACGTATAGTTATCCTACATAAGCCCATAAAAAGTAGACTTTTTTTTTGGTGCTGGTAGAAAGAATTAGAATTGCTCAAAGAAAAATTATGTATATTCTAGACTTGACTCTTTATTGGGTTTTCTAAATACATGATCCCTCAATATCTCATAAATTTTTTGATCTATACATCAATTTTTTTAAAAAAATGCTTAGTTCAACTCGATACTTAGGCATAATCGCGTGTCTAAATACTAAATACTAACTTCTTTAAGAACTTAAAATTTTTAAAAAAATTATTATTCTTCCGCCCTCCAACTTAATCGACATTATCCTCAATGAAGAAGAAAAAATAAAGGATGTAATAAAGAAAAAAAAGAGTACACCTGATTCAATATATTTTTATCGTTTAGCATATATCTTTAAAAATTTAACTCTCCCTCCAACTTTATTCAAAATATTCTAAAAATAAAATAAAGTAAAAAAATAAATTAGATGAAAGAACTAAATATTAGATTGCCTCCCAACAAGTGCTAAGTTTGCCATCGTTAGCCAGACACAATGTAGCTTACTATCCTATGTCAAATATTGAATTGACAAATTTTAATGATTTTAGATTGTCAATCATAGGAAGATAGTTTGTTATCTCTTTATTGATATATTCATTGTTAATTTTAGGGACATAATTTATGATCCTATTCTTAGACCTATGTTTGTCAAGAATTTTTCTTATTTGTTCTTCTAGAATGCTCATAAATTAAGTTTTTATATTAGGAGTTAAGTTTGATACAATAGATACTGAAAGGTTGACTAAAGGTGGCTTTAGTTATGGAGGTAAGTTAATATGATCTTGATTAAATAACTTCATTGGCTTTTCATTACATGCCTCTTGCTTTTTATAAGAAGAACCAGCTTCTAGGGCTTAAGGGAATAGGATGTTAGGTTTATAGATTTTTGATAAATCATCTACTCTCTTTTTTCCTATGTCTATCTCATTTATATTGGAATCAGCTTCAGTACTAGTTTTGGGCTCAGATTCTTTTATGCGGTTAGTTTCAGTACTAATCTTTTCTTTTATATTTTTATTTTGGCTAGCATCAGTACTAGCCTCTCTCACCTGACCTTGGTGTAGGTTCATAAGAATTCTATAACTTCTAATTTCAGAAATTACTTTGGTATTCTCTAATTGGAGATTCCTAGGTGGAACATTAGATTGATGACTTAGTCTAGGTGGTTGGTGGACAATGGATGGATTGTTTATAAGAATCGATTGGCTCGATAGTTGACCTAGTTCTCTCCTCATATTAGACTCAGCTAATTATTCTATTTGTGCTTCTAGCCTAGTGATGGATTCTTGTTAAGTCAAAATTAATTATTGAAGTTGATTAAATCTATCATTGGCTAGATTGGTCTACTAAGAAGGTGGGTATGATAGTTGATTATAATATGATGGCTAAATAAACTGACTAGGCTAACCACTATTATAGGTATAGTTTTGATATTGGGTCTGAGCCTGAGTTTGTTGGGATATCCAAGAAAAATTAGAGTGATTTCTCCAATCTGAGTTATATGAATTTGATAAAGGATCATTAATCAGCTTGGAGTAATCTTGTGTAGCTTGAACTTATTCTTGGATAAAAGATAAAAATTGTACAGCCGTAGGACATTCACTCATATGATGGATTGGGCTAGCATAGTTTGAACAAGTCTCCTAATAATTAGAAGATGATGTGAATTGTGTAGGAGATTATTGACCTAGGATTAGGAGTTGATTTAATTTTTGGACAAGAAGGTCCACTTTATTTATCAGATTTGAATCAGCCTTAGAACTAGATTCTAGATGTTTAAATTTATGAATCCCTACCTAGGTTTGATAGAAAGATAACGAATCATGGTTAATTGAGTTTTCACTTAGGATTTCAAATAGGGCATAGGCTTCATCCTCACTTTTATTTATGAATGCACCTCCACAAGATGCATCTACCATCTATTTATATTGATCTCCTAAATGCTCATATAAAGCTTGAACTATTTGCCACTAGACAGATCATGATGTGGGCATTTTCTAGAAAATTTCTTAATTCTCTTCGATGACTCATGAATTTATTTCCTTGGAAGCTAAGCAAGTCTAGTGACAGCTCATCTTTTGGTATTAGTTCGACCTATGGGATAAAATTTCTTAAGAAATTTATTTTGCAATTCAGCCCAGGCTTAGATTGGTCTCCCTATTGTGCCAAGCCAATACTTAGCTTTATCTTTTAATATAAAAGAAAATAAAATTAGTCTATGGGCATCATCAGTCATATTTTGAATTCTCATCATAGAGCAGATTTCTAAAAATTTATTCAAATATTTATAAGGATCTTCACTGGTGTTCACATAGAAAGATAGGAGCATCTGGATTATGATCGGCTTGATCTCATTATGGGTAGCATGAATATCAGGTAACTGAATGCAAGTCGATGGATTATAGATGAAAGAAATAAAGTATTCCTTCACTATTTAGGTGGTTCTCTAAAATTTTTAGTCATTTGGTTATTAGGTTTAATATGTTTCAGCCATTTAATTTTATGGCTGGGTTCAACTAGATCAGGTAAAGCAATTTTCTACCATACATGTACTTGTGCAACCTTATTATGTGATCCAAAATTTTTTTAGACTCTTTTATTATTTTTTATTATTTTTTAAAAAATTATTATTATATTATTATTATATTTTTTTAGATTTTTAGAATTATTTTATAATTTTTTATTTTATATTTACTTGTTTATTTATTATTATTATTATATTATTATTTTATTTTTAAAAATAATGATTTTTTAATGATTTTATTATTTTATTATATTTTTATTTATTATTTATTTATTTTTTTAAATTTTTATTTATTTTAATATTTTAATGATTTTTTATTTTTAATTATTTAATTTTTATTATTTTTAATTTATTTTAATTTATTTTTTTTGAAAAGAAAAGAGCAGAAAAGAAGAAGAAAGAAAGAAGAATTCTAAAGAAGAGGTCCTAAGGAGTCCTAGAACTAAGAAGAGAGAAAAGATTAGTTTTAATTAGGTTTAATATTTTAGTTAGCAATCAAGTTAGACAAACAATCCTAACTAACGATTATCCTAGATCTAGATAGCTCCTAACTGCCAAGATCACCTTCAAGCCATCCAAGTGTAAGATCAGTCAATCAACTAGTCAGGTAAGTATAAGATTGGTGGGAGTCCCTCCATTGCTTGTCTTAGACACCAATTGTTCTTGGCCAGATAAGCTAATGAAATTAATTATAAACCATCTTCCTTCAGGTCCAATCATTTCTGAATCACTTGCCTTAGACATCAGTTAAATTACTAACCATAATTCGATCCAACTCTTATGATTTCTTATCCTATTAAGCTCGAGTTTCTAGGATCGATGTCTAATTGATTTTAAAATTAAAGGCTTAGATCAATGTAGGTTGCTGATTAGTTGTTTGTGGGCTAAGAAAGGATGATCAAATCCTCATCTTATGTTGTTTAATTGGGCTGTGCCTTAAGTTAATTTAATATGAATATGCATAAAAAAATTTTTCAAGTAAGGGGTTCTATGCAAAAATTTAAACTAGATGCATGCAACTAATTGAGTTTTGAGAAGCTTATCTTGCCTCCAGCAATTACTAAAAAAAATAAAAATAAAAATAAAACTAATATGATGCATGTTCCAAGTAATTAGGATTTTTTATCTTGTCATGAAGTTTTTAATTAGATTTAAGTAGGTAATTTTTAATAAATAAAATAAATAATAAAAAAATTTAGGGTTAGGATTGA
Source organism: Cocos nucifera (assembly GCA_006176705.1). Lineage (NCBI taxonomy): Eukaryota > Viridiplantae > Streptophyta > Magnoliopsida > Arecales > Arecaceae > Cocos > Cocos nucifera. The sequence goes on along the minus strand of QRFJ01007839.1, from coordinate 44,705 downwards.
ACTCACCAAATAAGATTGGAAGCTTCCTTCTTATCCTAATCATTTTATTCTTTTTTTATCTATAAAATAAATAAGAAAAGTTAGTAAAAAATTTATAATTTATTTATAATTTATTTTATAGAAAAATTAAAGAGATCAAAAATTTTAATATTTGTGCCTTCTCCGATAATGGCATAAAAAACTTGGTGCATTTGCTGAAATTATTCTTAATTTATAAGAAAATTTAAAAAATTAAAAAAAATTAGCATCTATGCCTTTTCAAAAAATGGCATCAAAAACTTAATAAGAGCATGATATTGTCGTTAGGACACCATGTTTGTCTATTTAATTCAGACTTCTTAAATTTATTAAAAATAGATAGTAAATAACGAGTTGGGTCAAATCCACAGAGAAGGTAGTGTTTTAGTTTTAAAATCTTTGATTTTTATTAAAAAAGAAAAAAAAGATTTTTAAAAATTAATTTGAAGTCAGAAAATATAATTATAAGTAGAAATTAAAAGATACAAAAATTTAAACTTGGTACTAAGATCTAATAGTTAGATCTTAGCATCTACTTGCAATAAAATAAGGAGCAATAATTAAAGTGCATAAATTAAATTGCAATAAAAATAAAGAGCATGAATTTAAAGAGCATAAAAATAAAATTTTGCTTTAATTTAAAAGTTCATAATTTAAATACATAAAATTTTAAAAAAAAAAATAGAAATAGCTAATCTCTGATCTTGGATCGGTGTTGGCATTGAGATAGTATAGAAGTCAGCTCTTCTTCGTAGCATCCGTTGCCTTGAAGTTGCCTCTAATCCAAGCATGGCTCTAACCTTTACTAAACTCCTTCCCATTACTGAAGACTCTTTGATTTGGAGGCCTGGAGTCCTTTGAATACAGTTAGGAGGGCTAGTGATCTTCTTTATAGGCAATATGGGACTATAGAGAGTTCTGATTGATAAAAATAGTGAAATCTTGGTGAAAATTAGATTAAAAGAGTTTCTGGATGAATTCTATTAAGTTTTAGCCATCAAATCTGCATCAAACAGTCCCAAAATCACTAAAAATGGAGGTGTAACAGCCCAGATTAGGTCAGATTAAGTTATGGCTATTGGATCGGCCTTGATGGAGAAAATCTGGCCATCAAAGTGCATTCTAGGAGATTAAATTAGCATTGGGATCTCATATCAACCACTGGATCATCTTCTGGGTGAAATCTGGTCGTCAGATCGAAGTCTAGAACCCCTAGAATTGTCAGATCGTGTGTGATGAAGCTGGGAAATCGAATCAAAATGGGAAAAAACAACAATCTTTGGATCTTCATCTGCAGCGACCATAACCATCGGATTACGCCTTACTGTGCATATGGACCGCGATGGATCGGGCATTTCATGGACTACAACCAATCAGCACACAGCACCTCCCAAAAATGACCAAAATGTCCTCCCTTAAGGGTTCATGGTGAGCTACGATAAAACTGACGTCATGTTGACATCAGTGACTCATCGGATCGGCTTCAAATGATAGGCTAACTTGCAGCACACTGGTTGGATGGCTTGGTTGGGCGCATTTCGACGCACTGACTGTTATGGTGTGGTGGCTTGGCTTGTGGAGCCAATTGAGCTATTTTTTATTTTATTTTATTATTTTTATTAAAAAATTCATACCAGATTTATTTTAACTTTATTTTGCTCTAAATTTATTTCATTAAACCAAAAAATGAGCTCTCTTTACTAATAATAATATTTTATTTTTTAATTTTTATTATTTTTAATTAATAAAATTATTAATTTTTTAAATATATATATAAATTAATTATTAATTTATAAAAATAAATATAAATTAATTAATAAACTAATATTTTTATTAGTGAATTTATGATACTTATCAGATACCATAAGAGAAAGAAAGAAGAATGCAAAATAAAAGAGCAAATAATCAAGTATATGTGGATTAGACCAAGGTTTACCTCCACAGGGTGTGTAAAACTTCACTATGAGAGAAAGATGAACAAACAATACAAAAGAAACTTATCACTCAATCTTTATACAAAATCCTCTTAATAAAAAACTCCAAAACTCTCATAAAAGCTTTTTGAAATCTCTCAAGAAGCCTCTCAGCACTTCGGAGACGTCAATAGCTTTCCAACACAATAAACAATTCATCAATCGGAGCTCTATAGACTCTAGAAATCTAAAAATAGTATTTTAGTAGGAAATCCAATCCTAATGATACTCGAGATTGCATCTAAACTGTTCGATCATGATCGGCTCCCTCTTGGGCCATCGGATTATGCAAAGCAGTCCTGATCAGGCTCTGATTAGGTTCCAGCCATTTGATCATGACTGGCTCCTCTTAGAGCCATCGAATCACGATCGGTCCATGGAACAGTGATGTGGACTGCATAAAATGCAAAGGAAAACAGTCGGGTGGCCCACATGGGCGCCCATGAGCTGGCGGTCAATGATGGACCGTGCTCTAGCACGTGGGTTGGGCGCCTGAAGGGCCTACTCCTACATGGCCCGCACGTGCTTGCGCACCTGGCTGACCCAGCACACGGTTGGCCCAGCACTGCCGTGCACTACCGATTTGGGCCACACTATCACCAGTCGGCACCATCGATGGGCCCAAGGGCCGGCTATCCTTTGATAACTGATAAAAATATACTAATAAAAGTATTAAATTATAAAATAAATTAAGCTATTTCTTTAGAAATTAATATTTTTATTAATCTTATATAGGAAAGATGGCCACCAATGTGAAGATCTTATTTTTCTGATTCAGATGAAATAAATTTCAGGCAAAACGGACTTCAAACAAGTTCAGAATTGAATTTCAAAAAAAAAAAAAAAAACCGTCGATGCAATGCTGACGTCAGGATGATGTCAGCATTTTTTGCAGCGCACGATGGACCATCTGAAGGGTATTTCAGGAATTTCATAGCAAGAGGCGCGCTCTGATTGGCTGAAGAATGTGGTGGTCCACACAACACCGGGCTCGCGCATGGTCCACGGAGGGCAATTTGAGAATTTTGTCTGATCCAACGGGCGGCATTCACTGAAACTCGATCGGACGGCCGAAATGAAGATGCTAATGGACGGCATCCGCAGCTCCCGATCGAGATCCAACGGCTGAGATTCATCCTGAACTTAAACTATAGATCAGAAGGCTTATTTCTACGTGATCGGATGGCCCAGATTCGATCCAACGGTTGATCCAACAGCTGACATTAAATCTAACTTGATCTAGATTATTTTAAGGGATTTTTGAGTGGTTTTTGAACCGTTTGATCAACATCTAACGGCCAGATCTTAATTTGAGTTGTTTTGGGAGTCTTAAACCTAGTTTTTGATGGATTTTGGGGGGAAATCAAACTCTTTATCTATAAAAAGAGTTTGTTGTCGTGAGAAAAAAAAATTAGAGAGAGACAGAGAGAGACGGGGAGAAAGAGAGAAATAGAAAGAGAGAGAGAGAGAGAGAAAGAGAGAGGAGAGAGGTAAGAGTGATTTACGAAAAATAAAAAAGATTTTTGATTTTTTTTTATTTCTTTCGACGATCAAGACATCGATTAAGGAGCCTCTTCATCTTCGCCAAGTTCTCCATATCAAGAGTAGCAGACAATCAATTTCAGCAATCAAACAGTCTAATTTCTCTATACTCTTTATTTTATTCACTATTTTTGAACTTGTTATCATGAACTAAATTTTCTTTTACTAAGGCTAAGGTGTAGCCACTCTTTTGATGCAATATTCAATGTGATTTATTTTTAAATTTTATTCATGAGGAGTATATGAATTTGATCTTAATGCTTTTAGATTATTGGCCATCTTCTAATTGATCTGATGAACATAGATGTTACGGACCAAGTACATCTATGTTAATGCTTCTTGATTATATACCTTGTATTATGAATCAAATTAGAATTCATATGCATGCGAAAATTTTAGTACGCTTTGGACGCAGCGTATTTTAATTAGAGGGTTTCACAAAACCTAATGCATTAATATTTATTTAAATTATACCTGGACCAAAGGATAATTAATAAATATTAATAGTTTTGCTATCCCTGGACCAAAGGATAGTGAATAAATTAGGAGACTCCACCGTCACATGAAATAAAATTAATCTAAAAATCTGAATATTGTATTGACTGAGTTGGTGAACCGATTGCCTTAGTAATCCATTGCTCTTGAGTTTAAAATCCTAATAATTTACACTCTCTCTATTTAATTAAAAACTTTTAATTATTTTTTTATTTTCTTTATTTTTTTTAATTTCTTATTCTCATAAATCGATCTTCTAAATAAAGCATAGGAAAGAGCTTTTCAGTACTTATTTTCCAATCTTCTAGGGATGATACTCTACTCATTCACTTTATTACTTGATCGACTGGTGCACTTGCCATAGCTATAAATTAGCACGCATCAAGTTTTTGGCACCGTTGCCGGGGATTGTATCTAAAATAATATTGAAATTTTGATCCTAGCTTTACTTTAGAAATTTATTTTTAATTTTTATTATTTAAAAAAAAATTTAGTGCATGACATGTACTGGACATAGTAACTTACTACCTCTAGATCCAGAAATTGAAAGGACTATTAGAAGACTACAACAAGAGAGAAACATGGCAGCTAAAGATCCTAACGACATCAATCTAGGATTGGATATGGCGATTGAAGGATAGCATGAAGCTATTCGACTAGTACATCATCCATTAAATGATTACATCACACCATCTATAGCCGATGCAGCTTCGAGCATCAGGAGACCGCCTGTACGAGCAAACCTTTGAAATAAAACCGATGATGATCCTGATGATTCAATCAACTGTCCAATTCAGTGGACACGTGCATGATGATACGAATGCCCATATTTCTAATTTTCTTGAACTTTGCGATACTTTTAAAATCAATGGGGTGTCGAATGATGCTATTAGATTAAGGTTATTTTCTTTCTCTTTACGGGACAAAGCTAAGAGTTGGCTTCATTCTCTTCCTACAGGTTCTATCACAACTTGGAATGTCCTAGCCCAAAAATTCCTAGCCAAGTACTTTCCATCTTTCAAGACTGCCAAGATGCGCAACAATATTACTTTCTTTATGTAGATGGACATGGAGACACTATATGAAGTTTGGGAATATTTCAAAGAATTATTGAGGAGATGTCCACATCATCAACTACCTGTATGGCTTCAGGTACAAACTTTCTATAATGGTTGATCTCCTACTAATCGTTCTATGATTGATGTAGCAGGAGGAGGAACCATTAATCAAAAAATGAAGGAAGAAGCTTTCGATCTGATCAATGAGATGGCATCAAATAGCTATCAATGGCAGACATAACGTATGATGCCAAAAAGACTAGCAACTGTGTAGGGAGTAGATTGCGTGCCAACCTTACTAGCTGAAATTGCAGCCCTTAGAGCCGAAGTCAACAACTTAAAGGGAACAGCTATGCATATTCAGAGCATTACTTGTGACCTATGTGGAGGAGGACACGATACGAGCAATTGCCAGACAGGTAATCCTTTTGCTAAAATAACTGATACAGCTAATTATATTGGTAATTTTTTCAGGCCGCAATAAAACAATCCCTACTCCAACACATACAATCAAGGGTGGAGGCAGCACCCAAATTTCTCATGGAGCAATCAAAATGCAGCACAACAGCCACCCCCAGGATTCTAAGTACCTGAAAAGAAGTCCAACATGGAAGAGCTGATGGTCAAATTTCATGCAAAACCAAGAAGCAACTATAAAAAATTTGGAAGCCAAACTTAGACAGGACCAAACAGCAGCAATTCGAAACTTGGAGATGCAAATTGGTCAAATGGCTAAGATAATCTCCGAGAGACCTCAAGGATCCTTGCCAAGCAATACGGAGACAAATCCAAGGGAGCAAGTCAATGCTATCACCCTAAGAAGTGGTACAAAGCTGGAGGAGCCACATCAGAAGAATGAGACTGAAGAGCCAACTACAAATAAGGAAACCATCAACTAAAATTCATCAGTCACCAATACAACCAGCAGATGGATGGTCTCTAGGTATACGATTTGTCGATCCAAATATGAAGCCCTACGTGCCACCACTACCATTCTCAGAGAGACAAATACAGCATCCAGATAAGAAATTTTCTAACTTTTTCAAAATTCTAAAGAATTTACATATTAATATTCCTTTTGTAGATGCTATTACTCAAATGCCCAGGTATGCCAAGTTTCTCAAAGAAATCTTAACAAATAAGAAAAAGCTGAAGGAGCATGAGAGAATAAATTTGAATGAAGAATGCTCAGCAATACTTCAAAATAAATTACCATAGAAGTTAAAAGATCCAGGGAGTTTTACTATCCCCTGCATTATTGGTGATTGTAGTTTTGATAAAGTTTTATGTGATTTAGGAGCAAGGCATTAATCTCATGCCTTTTCTCTATTTTCAGGAAGCTGGGTCTAGGAGAACCAAAGCCTACCACTATTACTCTTCAATTAGCCGACAGATCCATCAAATATCCAAGAGGTATAGTGGAGGATGTCTTGGTAAAGGTAAACAAGTTTATTTTTTCTATTGATTTTATTGTTCTTGATATGAAAGAAGATTATGATGTACCCCTTATTTTAGGGAGACCCTTTTTAGCTACTGGAGGAGCTTTAATAGATGTTCAACAAGAAAAATTAATTCTTAGAGTCCAAGATGAATAAGTTACTTTTAATGTTTTCAAAGATACTAAACAAACTGATGATAATCAAACTTATTTTCTAATTGATATTATTGACAATCCATTATATGAGAATTCTGTAGAAAATAGGTTTGAGACTATAAAAGCGAGCAATATCAAATTGAAAGAAGACTCGATCAAACATGAAAGTATTCCAATTGAAGTGGCACCAGATTGATCCACTTTAGAACTCAAAGAAAGTCAAGCTGAAGACTATAAATCAGAACTACTAGATAGGTTGTTTCTTTTCTTTTTAGTTTTGATCATTTTTTTTTCTTTTATTTTTTAGTAATTTATTGTTGCTCTTTTACTGCTCTGGTGTGTATTTTTCAATTTTGCAGAAAAATCAATGAGAGCTCAAGCAAAATTTCAAAGCTCCAAAGAACCAGACTGAACCAAATCAGGTGTATTCCTTCCTATCCTTTATTGCACCCTTTATTTTTCTTTCTCCTTTAAGACAATGTAGAATAAGTTAAAAAAAAAAAAAAAAAAAACCATGTGTCAAGAAGAAAATCTTGAGCAAGATAAACTGGATAAGTGATAAAAGATAGAATTATTTGCTAATGAATGTAATGAGTTAAAGAAGTAGATTAGTTGGTCAACTTTTAGCAGCCTACTTAGGTCATTAAAAGATTATTAGCACTTTCTAATTGCACATGCACACTAACAAGGCAAAGTAGGTATTGATTATAAGGCCAACTGAGGATTCAATTATCACTGAAAATTGATAATTAATATACATTCTAATAAAAAAAACTTGAATTTAAGGAAAGAGCTACCTGCCTATAAATAAAGTGCAAAAGACAGAGTATATGTGGATTGCCCAAAGCCTAGTAACTGGGTCTCTGCACCTAGGTCAAGTGTGAAAATTCATGTAAAATGGTGAAGGAAAGGCCAGGATGCTCAGCATAGTAAAAAAAAAAAAAAAGAGAAAGGCAGTGTGAAAGCTACCTTAATTCATGAGTATAAAATTGAGAATGTATAGAAAATTGATCAAAATAGGTGATAAGAGAAGATACTTTTGTTCTTTTAATTTAATACTGAAATGCTAAAGTTAGTCATCACGAACACAAGTGCTATAGATCTTTGATGTACTCTAAGAAAGTTTTTAATTGTAATGACTGAAAAATTTGCTTCTGAAGCTCAATGCTTAGTTAGCAGTATTTTTTAAACTTTTTGACATTTAATCCTAGATTTTATCCTTTTGATGGATAATTTTATTAAAACATGATATTAAATAAAATATTGCTAAGGGACTAGCAATGACTAAGTTGGGGGGTATGATAAGTGATAAAAATATACTAATAAAAGTATTAAATTATAAAATAAATTAATCTATTTCTTTAGAAATTAATAATTTTATTAATCTTATGTAGAAAAGAAGGCTACCAATGTAAAGATCTTATTTTTTTGGTTCAGATGAAATAAATTTTAGGCAAAACGGACTTCAAACGAGCCCAAGAATTAAATTTAAAAAAAAAAAATACCGGTTCGGTTTGAATCGGTTCAGAAAATTGGTTCAGCGGTTCGACCTGGTTCGATCGAAATAGCAGACCAACCCGTCGACACAACGCTGACGTCAGAATGACGTCAGCATTTTTTCGCGGTGCACGGATGGACCATCTGAAGGGTATTTTGAGATATTTCACAGTCAGAAAAAGCGAGATGCACTCTGATTGGTTGAAGAACACTGCAATCCATGCAACACCGAGCTCGTGCATGGTCCATGGAGGGCAATTTGGAAATTTTGTCTGATCCAACGGGCGGCATTCACTGAAACTCGATCGAACGGTCGAAATGAAGGCCCTGATGGACGGCATCCATAGCTCCCGATCGACATTCAACGACTGAGATTCATCCCAAAGTTAAACTATAGATCAGAAGGCTTATTTCTACATGATCGGATGGCCCAGATTCGATCCAATGGTTGATCCAACGGCTGGCATTAAATCCGACTTGATCTGGGTTATTTTAAGGGATTTTTGAGTGATTTTTAGACTGTTTGATCAACATCTAATGGCCAGATCTTAATTTGAGTTGTTTTGGGAGTCTTAAACCTAGTTTTTGATGGATTTTGGGGGGAAATCAAACTCTTTATCTATAAAAAGAGTTTGTTGTCGTGAGAAAAAAAAAATCAAAGAGAGACAGAGAGAGACGGGGAGAAAGAGAGAAATAGAAAGAGAGAGAGAAAGAGAGAGGAGAGAGGTAAGAGTGATTTGTGAAAAATAAAAAAGATTTTTAACTTTTTTTGATTTCTTTCGACGATCAAGACATCGATTAAGGAGCCTCTTCATCTTCGCCAAGTTCTCCACATCAAGAGTAGCAGACAATCAATTTCAGCAATCAAACAGTCTAATTTCTCTATGCTTTTTATTTTATTCGCTGTTTTTGAACTTGTTATCATAAACTAAATTTTCTGTTACTAAGGCTAAGGTGTAGCCACTCTTTTGATGCAATATTCAATGTGATTTATTTTTAAATTTTATTCATGAGGAGTCTATAAATCTGATCTTAATGCTTTTAGATTACTGACCATCTTCTAATTGATCTGATGAACATAGATGTTACGGATCAAGTACATCTATGTTAATGCTTCTTGATTATATACCTTGTATTATGAATCAAATTAGAATTCATATGCATGCAGAAATTTTAGTATGCTTTGGACACAGCATATTTTAATTAGAGGATTTCACAAAACCTAATGCATTAATATTTATTTAAATTACACCTGAACCAAAGGGTAATTAATAAATATTAATAGTTTTGCTATGCCTGGACCAAAGGGTAGTGAATAAATTAGGAGACTCCACCGTCACATGAAATAAAATTAATCTAAAAATCTGAATATTGTATTGACTAAGTTGGTGAACCGATTGCCTTAGTAATCCATTGCTCTTGAGTTTAAAACCCTAATAATTTACACTCTCTCTATTTAATTAAAAACTTTTAATTATTTTTTTTATTTTCTTTATTTTCTTTAATTTCTTATTCTCATAAATCGATCTTCTAAATAAAGCATAGGAAAGAGCTTTTCAGTACTTATTTTCCAATCCTCTAGGAATGATACTCTACTCATTCACTTTGTTACTTGATCGACTGGTGCACTTGCCATAGCTATAAATTAGCATGCATCACCCTGCTCTGACCTTCTTTCATCCGTATCTTTTCCATCTAGACTCTGTTTGGGCTTTTCTTAGGCTCGTTGGATTTTGTTCGTTGTCCTAGATCTCGTTCAAGGCTTATTATGGACCGAATCTCAAAGTATTTTTCTTAACAATCTTCATCTCGACTCGATATTTGGTCTCCACCTATTTCTAAGAGCCTGTGATCTATCTCGCCCCCATGCCTTAAGGCACGCTTGCTGTCTCATGGATGGGCAAACATGGGAGTCGAGCCAAGCTGCTTGATCCCACCTCCATCAATGGCTATATCCACTTTGACCAAAGATCTACTCGGAGAAGTCTCCTATGGTAATAAAAACTTCACTCTGCGATGTCGCCTCTCATCCTCTCGATTCTCCCATCTCGTGCTCGATCCACCTCCACCTAGAGCTCCATCTCGCATTAGACTTTCTCTGGCTCCTAAAGCTCCACCTCGCATTGAGCTCCCTACCAGATAGTAATGTCCTCTCATTTTCTTCTTTCTTTCCAATATAATTCTATCACCACTCATGACCTTTAGGATTCCATCACCAGCTACCCACCTATGGCCGTTTGAATCCAATATGCTCAGTGAGATAAGATTTCTCCTAAAATTACGTATGTATTAGACCTCCCCTAATCTCCTCACTGCACCATTATGTGTCCTCCAGTTGACCATCCCAACGCCTTTGATCGTACAACTCGATCCATCCGATAGATAAATAGTGCCCTCACTACTTTTCATGGACTCAAACCACTCCTCTCTGTAATAAACATGATATGTACATGCAGAATCTAAAATTCACTACTAAAAAAAAATTGATACCTCATCAAATATTCCTAGGACATTTTCCTCTAACTCATTATTGGCCAATGCTGCAGTAGCCCTCATCTGATCCCTGACCTACAGGCAATCTCTGACATGATGCCCTAACTCGTTGCATCAGTAGCATCTGATCTTGCTAGAATCCATCATCTTAGACCTAGATCATCCTTCTTGCAATTCTCTACTGCTCTGTCTACTGCCTCCTGCTCCTCCAGAATTCGTCAAAGTTGAGCTACCATCATCTAAGCTTGAAGCTGAGTTCTCTCTTCTAAGAACCTCATTTTAGAGAATTACCATAGTGATCTCGTCTATCTTGATGGTGCTCTTCCCCACTAGAAGAGTAATCACTAAAGACTTATATGAAGGGGAAAGAAATGCTAGCAAGACCAACGCTCGGGTCTTCTCCTCAACCTTCTCACCTAGACTGATAAGATCGATGAGAATTTTCTAAAAGTAGTTGAGATGCTCCTGCACGCTCTGTCCCTCAATCATCCATAGTTAGTAGAATTACCTTCAAAGAAAGAGAGTGTTGGTGAGGGACTACGCCATGTACAACTCCTTGAGCTTCGACCATAGCACTATCAAAAAAATCTCATCAAGTACATGGATCACCACCTCATCCATCAGGTACATGTGGATGGTACTTATCATCTGCATCTATAGCTACTCCCAGGTTCTCTCCTCTATGTAGTCTGGCTTTTTTCATTTAAAAGAGCATCAATCAAATCATGTTGAATGAGCACGTCTTTCATCCTTCCTTGCCACAAGGAGAAATTGCTTTTTCCATCAAATCGGCTGATCTCTACCTCGAATATGCTTGCCTTCTCTATCTTCTTTGATCTCGATCAACACTATCATAATCTGGGCAACTATGTGCACTAGTATCATCTGACTTTGATACCAATTATTAGAGGATATCATCTCACTCTGATATCGATTGTTATGGAGTCTAGCCAGAGCACCATGACCTCAAGATCTTATCGATACGATTCGCATTGTACTCAATCATGTATGGATACCATAAGAGAAAGAAAGAAGAATATAAGATAAGAGAGCAAATAATAAGTATACGTGGATTAGACCAAGGTCTACTTCCATAGGGCATGTAAAATTTCACTATGAGAGAGAAAAATAAATAATACAAGAGAAACTTATCACTCAATCTTTATACAAGAATCTCTCAATAAGAAGCTTCAAAACTTTTATAAAAGCTCTCTAAAATCTCTTAAAAATCTCTCAACACCTCCAAGACGTCATCAGCTTTCCAACGTAACAAACGATTTATTAATCAAAGTTATGTAAATTCCAAAAATCCAAAAATAGTATTTCAGTAGGAAACCCAATCCTAATCACACTTGAGATCACATTTGGACCATCCGATCATGACCGGCTCCCTCCTGGGCTGTCAAATCGCTCATAACAGTCCTGATCAGGCTCTGATTAGGTTTCAGCCATTCGATCATGATCGACTCCTTCCTAAACCATTGGATCATGATCGGTCCATGAAATAGTGCCATGGACCATGTGAAATGCAAAGGAAAATGGTCGGGTGGCCCATGTGGGTGCCCATGAGCCGATAGTCTATGGTGGACCATGCTCCACCACGTGGGTTGGGTGCTCGTGGGACCTACATGCGACCCTCGTGCATGCTCGCATTCCTGGCTGACCCAGCGTGTGGTTGGACCAGTGCCGCCGCACGCTGCCAGTTCGGGCGACAATGCCATTGGTAGGCCCCTTGATGGGCTCGAGGATCGGCTACCCTGCTCTGATATTCTTTTATGCATTTCTTCTAGTCTAGACTCCGTTTGGATTATTCTTGGGCTCGTTGGACTCTATTCATCATCCTGTACCTTATTTTGGGCTTATTATGGATCAAATCTTAAGGTATTTTTTTCAACATGTGGACCTATGAGCACTAGTGCTAGATGTGGATATCTCTACTTCATTACATTCATAGATGATCTATTTAGGTATGGATATATCTATTTAATGAAACATAAGTTGGATTTATTTGAAATGTTCAAATGATTCTGAAATGAAGTAGAAAAATAAACTTAAAAGAGTATTAAAATTCTTCGATATGATCGAGAAAGAAAATACCTTTCTAGTGAGTTTCTCACATATCTAAAAGAGAATTAGATTCTCTCCTAATATGCTTCTCCAGAAATACCACAGCATAATGATATGTCTAAAAGGAGGAATCAAACTCTGTTAGATATGATCCAATCCATAATGGGTTTTGCCAGCTTATCGATATCCTTCTAGGGATATGCACTCGAATTGACTTTCTATCTGTTAAATAGAGTTTCAAGTAGGTCTATAATTAAAACTTCATATGAGATATGGATAGGGCATAAGCTAGCACTCTCATACCTTAGGATCTTGGGGTGCCCAGCTTATGTGAAATAATTAGTCACAGATAAACTTGGACCTAGGTTCGATAAGTGCACATTCATAGATACTCAAAAGAGATCAAAGGATATATTTTCTATCATGCTGATGAACAAAAGATATTCATCAGCCTTAAGATAATTTCTTTAAAAAAAAATTTCTTGGTGAAGAAATTGTTGCCTTTAAGATTGAACTTGATAAAGTTCAATAGGTAGAAAGACCGACACTTGTAGCTGAATCTGAATCGAATTTGAATAGATCAAATTTAGAGTCTAATGTATCTGCACCATTAAGAAGATCTAGTAGAGTACCACATTAGCCAAATAGGTACTACGATTTTTTGTTCCGAGATAGTGATCCCAACAAACTCGATGAGAATGATGAGGATCTGATCACCTATATGGATGTAATACAGAGATCTGATTTCGAGAAATAGCTTAAGGCCATAAAATCTAAGATGGAGTCCATGAAGGTCAACGATGTGTGGACATTGGTTGACCCACCTAAAGGGGTTAAATCCATTGCATATAAATGGGTCTTCAAGAAGAAAAAGGGTGCAGATGAAAAGGTGAAAACCTATAAAGTCTATCTGATTGCCAAAGGGTATCATCAATATTGTGGTATTGACTATGATGAGTTGTTATCTCCTATGACAATGCTCAAATCTATTCGGATAATGCTTGCGATAATTGTCCATCAAGATTATGAAATTTGATAGATGGATGTGAAGATAGTTTTTCTGAATAAAGAGCTAATCGAAGAGGTGTATATGATACAATCTGAAGGGTTCACATCCACAGTTGAGTTCAAGGTGTGCAAGCTTCAGAGCTTCTATTTATGGAGTGAAACAAGCATCTCAAAGTTGGAACATGCATTTTGATAAGATGAATAAAATATATGGCTTCATTAAGAATGAAGAAGAGCCTTACATTTACAAATGGGTAAATAGTCCAGCAATGGTATTCCTTGTCCTATATGTGGATAACATTCTCTTAATCGGGAATGACATCCCTACACTATAAGGAATAAAAGTTTGGTTGTCATCTCAATTCTCCATGAAGGACTTGGATGAAGCATTCTATATTTTTGAAATGAAGATCTATAGAGATAAATCTAAGAGGATGCTTGGGTTATCCCAATCCACGTATATAGAAACTATGCTGAAGAGGTTCAACATGGAGAATTCTAAAAAAGGTTATCTTTCGATAGGCCATGAAATTTCTATCTCTAAGAAAGATTATCCGACAACTCCTGAAGAGAGAGAGCATATGAGTAGAGTCCCATATGCTTCGATAGTGGGATCTATCATATACGCCATGATATATACGATATCAGATATGGCATACTCACTAGAAGTAGTAAGTAGATACCAATCTGATCTAGAAGAGAACCACTGGAAGGTGGTGAAAGTCGTCCTTAAGTATTTAAGAAATACTAAAAAATAATGGTTGGTTAATGGTGAGTCAGATTTGAAACTTATGAGATTTACAAACTCTAGCTTTCAATCTGACCATGATAATAGTAGAAGCATATTGGGTTATATCATTATCCTAAATAATGGAGCTATCTGCTGGAAAAGTTTCAAGCAACATATTATGGCAGACTCTATTTGTAAAGCAGAGTATATCACAGCATCAGATGCCACGAAGAAAGCTGTGTGGCTGAGAAAATTCATCACTGAGCTTGGAGTAGCATCCTTCCTTAATGATTCGGTCCTACTTTATGTGATAGCATTGGTGCTAGTGCTTAGATGAAGGAACCAAAAGCATACTAGCAGATGAAGCACATCCGACATTGCTACCACCTGATCTAGGAGATTATGGATCGAGGTGACATCGAGCTTCAGAAGATCGATGGAAAGGAGAACCTGATCGATTCCTTCACTAATGTCCTGGCAATAAAGAAGTTCGACAACCATAAGTTGAAGATGGATATTAGATACTGTATCGAGGGACTTTAGGAGAAGTGAAAGTTGTTGAAAAATATGTCACAAAGCCAATCATCAGTCTATTGACGGTTGAGCAACATTGTAATTATAATTAATTTATTAATAAATAAAATATTTATTTTGATATTTTCATCATAAAGTCTACATCTTCTAATGAACTTCATTGTTATGATGAAGTTCTTAGGACTATTTAGTTTTTGATAAAGAAAGGATTTATCGATTAGTCCTTAAATAGTTCACGACCAAATGATATGCTGTTAATTAGAATGATAGGATTTATCAAGCATAGATCATTGTATGCCATATAGGTTGGTTGTCCTCTTAACCAAGGAGTGTAGAGACACTAATATGGTATATAAGTGAGATGTAAGGATACATCATCACTGAACGTGATCAACTCTAGAGCATTCTGCTATCAAGAATTGCTCTGATGGGATATAGGTATAAATATTCCTTAAACCTTAGATCATCATAGTGGCTTGCAAGCAACTTACTGTGCTTTGGTATTGGGCTAATTGAATTTCTAATTTAGTAATGGAAGGTTTCTAGGCATAGTCAAGTACTTGCAAAGTCGGTGAGTGATCAAGATGGGATTGACCACTCCAAGCATTGGAGAATAATGCATCACTATATTTCAATATAGCAAAACCTTGGCTAGGATAATCCATTAGATGGATTTGATATTTTGAGATATAATATGGATGATCTAATCAGAGTTGATAGTTAAACTCTAAGATATCTTACGAGTATTTTGTTCAAGAGGATGAATTATATAGAAACTATATCAATATGGGTTCCATGGATGTTCTTCTACACATTCCACCTATCCGACCATCCGATACCATTGCTAGATGGTCACTCTGATTAGTATAAAAATTTATTTCTATACTATCGACATAGGTTCAAACTTATGGGGTTACACACATAAGAGTTCTCAATCTAATCGGGTGGTTGATTGACAGTTAAGAATCATTCTAGGGTTAAAAATTCAATACGATTGATGTTTAACCTAGTACAAGTATTGCAGGAGGATTGATTAGCAAGTGAATTGCTAATTGATATAATTTAATTAAGTCAAAAGGCTATGATTAAGTATAATTAAATATGATTTAATTAGATTTGATTTGGGTTTGATTGGATCAAGTCTAATTGGTTTATTAGATAAGCTAATTGCAAGGAAGAATGAGTCCTAGTTCAATTAGGACTTGTATCATACCAATTTTTAATTTAATTAGAAATTAAATTAAAATTAAATCTAATTTAAACTGATTTAATTAGATTACTAGTTGGACTAAGACCTATTCTAATTAGGTTAGATTTATTTTGATTTAATTTGGTTCAAAGAATATATTGGATCAAGTAAAAATAGGAGTCCTAGTATGACTAGGACTCCCTATCCTTGCACCACCTTAGTCCCAACACCTTCCCCATGCCTTTTCTTGAGTTTTGCAAGAAATCATTCATGCCCCAAGAGTCCCTACGCGTGCCCCTTACTACTCTCCTTCTTTCTTATAGGAAAGAAGTTGTGGACCAAGTCAAATAGGGAGTTAGTTGTTGATTTCAAATTCTATATGATAGAGTTTTAGGAAATCAAAACTCCTCCAATTGTGCTGCCAACCTAGCTAGAATTTTTTTGGGATTTTCATGATATATTATGAAGTTTTTGTGCAACAATATTTGCTTGTCCATGCCAAAGAAAAAGGAGAGGGTGCCCAAGAGTTGGGCTGCCCTTGTCTTGCCCTTTTTGGACATTCCTTATCTAGGTATTTGACCTAGACAAGGATTGTTGCATAGCTTTCTATTTAAAGGGATTTTGGCCCTAAGTTTATGTGAGATTCTAGACCTAAGAGAGAGCTTTTGGGGTGTGGAAAAACCTGAGAGAGAAAGGCTTAGGGCATGGGAATTGTAAAGATACTAATCTAGGTGTCTAGGTGCGAGAACAAAGAAAAAGAAATTTTCTTCGTCTAGGGTTTTCTTTTGATCTCTTCCTCTACTTTTTTTTATAAGTGTTTAAGAGGTGTCTTAGCTTCACACTAATCTAGATCGACCATCGAAGAAGGATCAGCATAGTACTAGCATACTGTGCTGATTTTCAGCCATCAAACTTTTAATCAATGATTGAGGGCTCGTGTGGATATTCTGTAGAGGCCAAATGCATGTGTGGCTTGAGCAGCAACCTCAGGCTCAGATTAGTGAGTTAAGAAACTCGACTTGCAAAGGTAATGGTGGTATGATCTTCCTGTTACATATCTAGATTTGATCTAGAGTTGTTCTATTGTTGATATGGTCAACATGAAATTTTCTAATTCTTTAATTTTTGATTTAATATCATATTTTAATCATATAATAGGATCCTAGATCTAGGGCTTTTTTTGTATTTCTATGAATTAATATGATTAATTCATGTCTTTCACTGCATATATTTGAAAAAGTTTCAAAATCCAACCCTGAAACCCTAGATTTGTTTCCTTTAGTAGTGTAGTGGTAGTAGAGAGAGGCTAGGCAGCAGCAGACCAGCAAGATGCTGACTGAGAATAGAAGCAGGAGACTTTAGATATACTGTTAGGTAATGATCAAAGTTATAAGGAATCTCCTAGACAGAGAGCTTTGTTAGGGAGAGTACTTATTAAAAGAGAAGGATTGATGTATAAGGGTTGAGGGTGTGATCTCCTCTTATAAATATTTTCTTTTTTCATAGTAAAACTTGTATGCCCTACAAAGATAAGCCCTGGTTTAATCCATATATTTAATTGTGTTCTTTTATTTTTATCATTTTTTCTTTTTATTGTGGTATCGACATCATCACCGGCATACCGATTTTGGACTTAGAGGATCTATATTCTGCATGAGGAATCTTTCTAAAAGATGGTACCAGAGCAAGTGGTATCATGATAATTGATATCAGAGTAGCTCTAAGTACAATAATTGGTATAAGAGTGTCCGGATTGCAGCATTGTTGATCAAGATTGGAGAAGATGGAGAAGACTGGCTCAATCAAGATAGAAATCAACTGATATGATGGAAAGAGCAATTTCTTCTTATGGCAAGTGATGGTGAAGAATGTGCTCATCCAATAAGAGTTGATCAATGCTCTGTTATGCAAGGAGATGCTGGCTACCATGGAGGTAAAGGATTGAAGGTGACTTTAGATGCAGATGATGAGTATGATATGCTTGTACTTGATGGATAATATGGTGATCCATATGCTTAGCAAGACTTCTCCGATGGTGATGTGATCAAAGCTTGAGGAGATGTACATAGCAAAGTCACTCACCAATAACCTCTTCCTCTAGAAATAGTTCTACAAGTTATGGATGAGTGAGAGGTAGAGCATGCAGGAGTATTTTAGCAACTTCCAGAAATCCTTACTGACCTTGCTCAATGTTGAAAAGAAACTTGAGGAGAAGACCAGGGCATTGTTCTTGCTTTTATTGCTTCCTCTTTTGAGATTTTGGTACCTACTTTTCTTATGAAAAGAAGCACTATCAAGATAGAAGAGGTTACTTCTATACTTCTTCAGAATGAAGTTCTCAAGTTGGAGAACCAAGCTTCGAGTTCAAGTGGCAACTTGGCTATGATGGTGACTTAAGATGGTGGTGGTAGAAGATGGAGTGGTAGAGAATCACAAGGTAGACGATCCAAGTCCAAGATGAGGGATTTGAGCAAGATCAAATGCTACTGGTGTGATGAGTTGGGGCATCGAGTTAGACATTGCCCATAACTCAAGGATCATATGAAGGCTAAAATAGTGGTGGCCTAAGGTAGTGATATGGATGAGACCAATGATTATGTGCTTATGATCTTAGATAAGGTATTTACTTCTTTCTAACAGTAAATTTTAGATTTTGCATGTTCGTATCATGTTTGTTATAGAGAGAAACTATTTGACTCGCTAAAAAGTAGTAAGGGCACTATTTATTTACCAAATAGATCGAGCTATGCGATTAAGGACATCGGGACCATCAGCATGAAGACACATGGTGGAGTAGTGAGAAATTGGATGAGGTTCGATATATATCCAATTTCAAGAAGAATCTTAATTCACTAAGTAGATTGAATTCAAGCGACTACAGGTGGAGAGCTGATGGAGGAATCTTGAAGGTTATGCATGGAAGTAGGATTATTCTGAGGGAAAGAAAGTATGGAGGATACTACCTCTTGGGAGGAAGCTCAACATAAGGTAGAGCTTCAGAAGCTAGTGAGAGCCTACTGCGAGGTGGAGCTCCAAGTGCATGTGGATCTGACACGAGATAGAAGACTCAAGAGGATGATAAGAGATATTGCAGGGTGAAGTTTCTATTACTATAGAAGGCTATCTCAAGTGGATCTCAAATCAGGTAAAATACAACATATGATGGAGATGGGATCAAGCAACCTAGCTCGACTCTCATATTTGTTCATCCATAATTTGACAAGTATATACCCCAGAACATAGGGATGAGATCTACGAGATCATCCAAAAAGCTTTCAAGATTAGGAGAAGGCCGAATATCAAGTCAAGATAAAAATTATTGAGAGAAATGCCTTGAATTTGACTTATAACAGCCCAGAGAGGAGACCACAATGTGAAGAAGTCTGCAGGGGGGTGTGGCTTGCAAGAGGGTGCAGCCCGCAAGTAGCATGCTTAGCCTAGATGCATAGGGACGTGGCCCAGGCAAGCAAGACATTCGGTCAAGGTGCAGGACTACATGATCTGGGATGCACGCCACACGATCTAGGATGCACAGCCATGTACTCCATGCATGATCCATGTGCCCAAAACCTATTTTCACATGGTCCACACCCTTGCATGGACCCTTAGTGGCTCATGGCCACTTTACGCGATGCACGAGAAATAGTTACATGATCAGATGGCCCTCAGGCATTGCAGCTTGATCTTGTGGTTGTGAGAGGCTTTTGAGTCCTAATCAAGGACTGGGACTCTGATTGGAATTGGATTTGGACTATTTTAGGCCTTTAAAAAGGCCTTGATCGATGGAGCAGTAGTGTAGTGGTAGCAGAGAGAGGCTAGGTAGTAGTAGACTAGCAAAGTACCAACAAAGAGCTGAAGCAGGAGGCTTCGGATAGACTGTTAAGCAGTGGTCAGAGTTATAAGGGTCTCTTAGAGAGAGAGCTTTATAAGGAAGAGTGCTTCTTATTGAGAGAGTGGAATTGATGTATGAGAGTTGAGGGTGTCATCTCATCTTGTAAAATTTTTTTCTTATAGTGAAACTTGCATGCCTTATGGAGGTAAGCCTTAGCTTAATCCATGTATTTGATTGTATTTTTTTGTTTTTATCTCTTCTTCTTTTTGTTGTGGTATTGACATCATCATTGGCATACTGATCCTGAACTTGGGGGATCCATATTCTGAATAAGAGATCTTCCTAAGAGATGATGCCAAAGCAAGTGGTATCATGATAATTGATATCAGAGTAGCTCTGGGCACAACATCAGGTAGGCCTCCACTTGACTTGCCCATGGGCAAGGTGCATTGAGTGGCCATATAGGGTCCTCAGAGGGTTAGCCCCTCTCCTCATCATCCTCAGCTTTTGCTTTAGATATGGGCCTTTGCTGCCTTCCATGAGCTGATCCCAATAGGAGTTCTCACTTCACAAATTGGCATGTGATGGATTGCAAGAAATAGACTTTAATTATCATGGTGGAAATAATTACATATTACTATTAATACATTCGAAGATTGTTGGAGTTCCATGTCCGTGGGATCGGGGTGCTGTCAAGGGTTTCAGTTTGTACACATCGTAGGGCCTCCATGACCCGATATGGACCATTCTAGTTTGGAGCCAACTTGCCTTACTCCATGGGCTTGGATTCCTTGACTTGCCTTAAAATAAGGTCTCCAGGGCAGAAGGCCTTGGATTTGACTAGGGCATTATAGTAATGTGCCACCCATTGCTTATACGATGCCATTTGGATGCGAGCTCTTTTTCTTGTCTCCTCAAGCCAATCCAAATTTGCTCGAAGCTAATTATGGTTTTCCCACTCCTTATAGAGCTTAATCCTGGTCAAGGGCACACCGATCACTATGGGATTGGCCGCTTTAGCTCCAAAGGTATGGTTGAAAGGGGTTTCTCTGATTGCTATCTAAGGAGTCATCTTGTACATGCACAAGATATTGTAAAGCTCTTCTACCTAGAGTCCCTTCATTTGGCCAAGCCTAGTCTTCAACCATTAGAGGATCGTGCTATTAGTCACTTAGGCCTCACCGTTGGATTGTGGGTGTGCTACCAAAGTGAGCTTGTGGTCAATGTGGAGCTCCAAATGAAAGTCCTTGAATCTTTGGTTGTCAAATTGGCATCCATTGTCGGTGATGATGGCCTGGAAAAGCCTAAAATAGTAGATGATTGACTTCCAAATAAAGTCCCAAACCTTAGCCTTGGTTATCTATGCCAAGGATTTGATTTTGACTTATTAGGTGAAATGTCGATGGCCATGATCAAAATTTTTTTTGTATCTAGTTGCTTATGAGAATGGTCTGAGAATGTCAATTCCCCACATAACAAATGGACAAGGAGCCACCAGAGATGTAAATGTAGTTGCCGGCCTCCATTGGATATTGGCATACCTCTGGCACTACTCACACTGCTTGATGAGCTTGATGGCTTCTGTCTGTATGATCAGCCAGTAGTATCAATCCTTGTCTAAGGAGATTATATGTCAGTGATTTGCCCCTTAAGTGATTGCCGCAAATGCTTTCATGCACCTCCCGAAGAGCTTAGTAGGCCTTAGAAGATTGCAGACATTGGAGTAGTGGTAAAGAGGACTTTTTGTAGTGCTTCTCATCAAGAATTACATACCACAACATTTTCCATTTGATCGCACGAGCTTGAATAGGGTCGTGGGATAGCTCCCATTTGACTAGATAATTGATGATTGGAGCCATCCAACTTGGCTTGTGCTTAATCTATAGCATCGTGGGTTTGTTAATACTCCATGTCTATAGGTGCTCAATGAAGACCCATTTATTATGGTCGATAGCATCTGAGGTGGTGAGATGAGAAAGAGTATTGGCTCAGGCATTATCTGATCTAGATATTTATTATACTTTTAGCATTCAGAAGGCCACCAATATCTTCTTTATCTTCTGCAGGTATCTCACCATCATTGATCCTCTAGCCTCGCACTCACCTTGGACCTATAAAATAGTAGCTATGAATTAATGAAGACTTTGATGTCTTGCATGTTGTAACATCACCATGGCATCACCTAGCTCTGATACCACGTTTTGCGAAAACCCCTAATCTTTAGCATGGATCTGAGGAGAACTTTGATATTCTCTAAGGTAGCAGACTATTGATCCACCTAATCTAAATCTGTGATGGGGCGCATCCCTCCTTGGGCTTAAGGGAGGCGCCCCCTTTAGACGGTAACTCTAGAGAGAAGAGAGAAGAAAGATTGAGGGAGTAAAGATTTGTACTCCAATCCACATTATAAAATCCTAATACAACCTATGTATTTATACATAGCTATTAGGCCCGACCATAAACTCTCCAAGCTAACCTAATACATGAAAGCACTTATCAAGCCCATGTACACCCATATCTCCCATGCTCTCATCCCTTGGATCTAAATCTGATCTATACATGTGTTAGCCACCTTAAGATCTTATTTGATTAGGCCTTAAGACCTCAAATAGAAAACTCCATCCAGTTCTTTTCGCCACTATCGAGCCAACTCTATCAGTAGCCGAGCTAGCTGGACTGCATCTCGTCCAAATCCTATCTTCTATCTGCCTGAGATAGTTAGCTTGACTGCACCCTAAGTCGGCTCAATCTCAGCCCGAGTAGGCTCGACTACGTATTCGAGCCAACCTACCTATGTGTCAGTTTCTTATCTTTGTTGATTCTCCTTCTGGCTTTGGTCCTCTGCTCCACCTTGTATCCTAAATCTTCGGAGCACCTACTAAGCCCCTTAAGATCCTCATACCTGAACCTCAAGTCTATGTAGGGCTACATGCTATCTTCACCCTAGGACAACCCTTGTCCTAGCCCTAGGACTCACACCAATCTTAGACTCCTAGAGTCAACATCCTGGCTCCTCCTATGGTCCTCCAAGGTTTGGAAGCACTGCACCAAATCTCATAATCTCCACCTTAGTGCGCCCAAGCCTTGACACATCTGGCAAAGTGCTCTTGCATGATCCTGCTGTCGCTGCACACCTTGATAGCCTCTTGTGCAAACACCACCTTCACCAATCATCTTCACCTATTGTGGACCCTTGAGGCCTTTGAGATTACCGCCTTCACTACTGAAGATCTTAGCTTGCTTCTTCGCACCATCCTGAAATTGTAGGAACCTTTCTGCTTGATAGCTGCATCAATTATTCTGAATTTTTCTTAAGATCCTGCAGCATTTTTATACCGGCACTCACTGCATATCCTAACATGATCTCCTCAGAACTTTGCCAGTCCTTTTCACACATACCGCTCCACTTGGAATTGTGCATCTTCGGTGTTGGTGTTAGGATATTGGTCCTATAATTCTTTGCTCTGAACTCATGTCACATCTCTATCAATGAAGCTATTTCTACTCGGTGCTCCACCTGAAATGGAAGCCCACTAGATGTTGTAGAAGCTGACTCTATAATCGAGTCCTCCAAGGCCAACCACTTAATGCTACACTATTGAGCCTGCCACTATACCTCGAATACTATCGCTACACCTTTAGAACCTCCGCACTCCGTAGACCCATCTGAAGTCATCTCGAATACCTCCGCAACCTATGGGTATATCTGAAACCTAAGAGCTCATCCACTCTTTAAAACCAGTGATTGAACCCAAGCAAATTTTACCCTAGCCTTCTCTTCTTCTGCTCCTATACCAGCCATCGCTTCAGTTGCACCTGAAGAAACTACAGCTCAAATCCTACCCTTGGCTCAGACCCACCTCTCTCATCTCGAGGCTCCTAAGACTTCTTGGCCTTCTCTGTGACCTACTCTTGATCTCCTTGAGATGCCTCCTGACACTCTCTATTGAGATACCTTCCTCGACTGCTACATCATTAAGCCTCTCTCAGCCTCGTGCCTTCAAGAAAGTACTATTGCAGCACTCTAGCGCTTCCTGCCTCATCTTTGCGCCTCCTCCTCATAGGTATCCAGGTCCTCCTTGCTGCACATAATCCATCCTCCATCTAAGTCATGACTCTCCCTAGTGCTCCTACAGAAAAAACCTAATCCAAGATCAGCCATCCAACACTGACCTACGGGACCACCATGGATCATCCATCTCCATGACCTTCAAGGCTTTGCAAATCCATCATCTGATCGAATCGTTGAATGCATCCCCAACTACTTCTCCTGCCTTCCTACAACCAAAGGACATATAATCGCTCCTTCAACTTTTCTTCAATCTTTATCCCTTGGAAAACCTTTCTTCATCTGCCAAATAGCCCCATACCAGTTGAAGGAGAAATCCTGATTTTCTAGGGTCAGGTTCGTTCAGATCTGATTGGATCGAGAGGCGTATTTCAAAAATTTTATCTTAGAACCTAATTAGATTTGACATTTTCTAGATCTAATTTTATGATCTGATAAACAAAAAAATTAAATTAAATTAAATCTAAATTAGTTTTACCTTGATATGTGTAATCTAATTACCCATTGATGATCTTATTGATTACTTAAGGTTCTGGATCTAGCCACGCAAGCGTCTGGCCTCTACCAGTATCCACTCAAGCTAGATCTAGAGATCTTCTTTTTCTCTTTCTTTTCTTCAAAAATTAGTTTTGGATCTAATTTGGAGGATCTTTGAAACTCTTTTCAAAGATCAGCGGTCGTCTCTACAACAGTGCTGCCTTGTTGCTTTCTCGTCAGCCTTTTCTTGCCTGAGTCGCACTAATTTGAAGCCCAACTATCCTTGGATGTGGAGAGGAGAGAGATGGCCTAAAGATGGCATGGAGAAAAGAGAGGGACAACCTTGGGGCATGGCTAAGAGAGAAGTCTATGAAAAGTAGGCACAGATAGGTTTTTATATAGATCCTGCTGTGCCATGCAGTGCCACATCACCCTGGCCAATCACGTTGCTTCATTTAATCAGATCTAAATCTGATTGGTGGGATGACATCATCTGATCCAATCAGATGAGAGACCTATAGATTTATCCTAAGGTAGCGTCTAAGACTGGTCAAAGTCCATAGGTGAGGGTCACGTAGTTTGAATCCAAGAAGCAACCTGGAGTCCCATCCGTATGGGACTCCAGGCGTCCCTATCCATGGGTGCACGCCATCCTTGGCGTGCACCCCATCCTTTCTAATTTTTAGAGAGGGGATAAGCCCCTATCTGCTCTTCAATGAGTGCATGACACATGGGCAGATGTCCAAGGGCCAAAGGTCAATGTTTGACCAAAGTCAAAGGACAAGAATTAGTAGGTGATGAAAAATGGCAGGTGTTGTCTCAAACTTATCTCATAAATTAAGATAACCCTTTTTTAACCTGGACAAACTCCAATCAAACCAGGTGAAGGTACCTGAGTGAGCACAAACTCATTTAGCTCAGTCGAGATAACTTTTAATGATAGAAAAAGAAGAATGTTAGGTTCAATCATGTGCTAGCATAATTTTCTTGAACCTAATTAAATCTAATTCAAATCAATTGAACTGGGTTAGTTCAATTAATGATATCCAGATCCAAACCCTTATTTGTGTGATCTAGTTAGATTCAATTTTGTATGGTAATGAGATATGTCATGATCTCCATCATTAACATCATCGAAACTTCTTTTGATAGATCAGAACTCTTCTGATTCAGACAACTAGAATGATCGATCATCTAAATCATTCTAATTGCTCCTAAAATCCACCAGTAACACCTAGCAGTATATGGTAGCAGTCCATCAAAACTAAAGATGAACCTCTTGGTGCAGCTACTTATATAATTAAGTTCTTCTATCTTGAGCTCCGATCAGATTAGGGTTAAGGTGAACTCATCAAACCCTAATTTCTATCATATGATTTAATCATTCGATTCAAGTTCGATGTGACAATCTTAATAGAAACTCTTTCTATTATTTCACTCTCTGCCATGGCCATGGGCTTATAGACTTAATTCTCATGATCATCATAGGGCTGCTCCTCATCCACTGAGGTAGATAGATTCCATCTTGGTGCAATCCAATTCCTACAATGAACATGCTATAGCCAACATACACCTCAGGATTCTAAATGGCTAGGAGACCAAGTCATGGTGTAGTCAAATTATAACACCCTCAAGATAAACTATCGATGCACCTCAGGTCAAAGAACCAGACATACCACTGCAGCTTCGAGTCAGTCATCAATGAGAAGGTAGACTTCCTTATGACTACTCGAGGTGGTCACGCTCAGTGCCCTCATTCTCTAACGAGTACCTGTACTCGTGCTCTGGTATCTCTACACCATAGACTCAAGACTCATCTACTATAAAAAAGTGATTGTACACTAACCTTCTCGATCAATCACCATCCTTATAATGATCCTACGATCAGGAGCATTTTATAAGTTAATAATGAAAATTTTTATCATAAATTTTCAACTCTTAAAAATAAGAATGATCATTACCATTAACTCAAAGGATGTATCACAGACACTAAATACACATATGTGATAGAAAATAATCCATTTTATTATTTATAGTCAAAATTATAATTTTGCCCCTAGAAGTGTATTATAAGTGTCAGCCAATTCTGGCTTCTAGGGCACACATATATCTAACAAATTTCTACTTGACCTAAAGCCAATTGGCTATAAATCTAAGTTCCATCTTCTCAAGATGGGCTTCGATCTTCTGCTAGCCCAACGGCTTTGTAAGCGGGTCCGTCGCATTATCTGCGGAGTCAACTCTCTTGACCTCGACGTAACCCTTCTTGAGGTAATCGCGGATGTGGTGGTATCACCGCTCGATGTGCTTGAATTTCTAGTGAGACCTTGGCTCCTTAGCAAGGGCTATGGTGCCATTATTGTACAATACAGAGGAATGGCATCTGATGGCATCACTTCGATCTCCGTGGCAAATTTTTTGTACCAGAATGCCTCCTTCGTAGCTTCTAACGCAGCGATGTATTCTGCTTCCATGGTGTAGTCTGCTATTGCTGTCTGCTTGGAACTTTTTCAACTGACAGCTCCACCATTGCACAAAAATAGACTCCTAGATGTAGACTTTTGATCGAACATAAAATTCGAGTCTATATACCCTTAGACTTGAAATTCTCCATTGCCAAAGTCCAACAACAAATCCTTAGTTCTTCTCAAGTACTTAAGGATACATTTCATAGAAGTCCAGTGTTCTTCATCTGAATTTGATTGATATCTGCTTGTGACACTTACAGCATGGGCTATATCAGGTCGTGTACATAACATGGCATACATGAGGCTCCCTATTACTGAAGCATAAGAGATCTTGCTCATGCGTTCTATTTCCTCAGGTGTGCTAGGGCACATCTTCTTGGAAAGATGAATGCCATGCCTAAAGGGTACCAAATCCCTCTTAGAGTTTTCCATACTAAACCTCTTTAGTGCTTCCTCTATATACATCTTCTGTGAAAGTCCTAGCATCCTATTTGGTCTATCTCTATAGACCTTAATTCTTAGAATAAAGGATGCTTCTCCTAGGTCTTTCATGGAGAATTCTTTAGATAACCCACATTTTAACTATGGTCAACATGGGAATATCATTCCTAATAAGGAGGATGTCATCTATGTACAATACGAGGAAGACAACAACGCTCTCACTAATCTATTTGAAGACAAATGGCTCCTCCTTATTTTTGATGAAATCAAATATTTTGATTACATCATTAAAACGAGTATTCCAGCTCCGAGAAGCTTGCTTAAGTCTATATGGACCTTTGCAGCTTGCAAACCTTGTGATCATCATCACTGGATGTAAAACCTAGCAGCTATTCCATATAGATATCTTCCTCAAGATATCCATTTAAGAATGCTGTTTTCACATCCATTTACCATATTTAATAATCAAAATAGGTTGCAACAGTAAGCAATGTGCGGATGGATTTTAGCATAGCAACTAGCGAAAAGGTATCCTGATAGTTAGTGCCTTCGCATTGACTATAACCTTTTGCCACTAATCTAGTCTTGAATGTCTCCACATTTCCATCTGCAGCAATCTTTTCTTTGTAGATCCATTTACACCCAATAGGTACTATACCTTCTAGTGGATCTACCAAAGTCCAGACTTGGTTTGAGTGCATCGAGTCAATTTTTGACTTCATTGCCTCTAACTATTTCTCGGAGTCGATATATGATATCGCCTCGTTATAGATTTTGGGATCATCACCATGAACCCCATTACCTACGAGGAATATTTTCTCTACATCCTCTAAAATAGTACCTAAGTACCTCTTAGGGGGACGAAAAACTCTTTTCGATCTACGAGGTGGAGGAGGTAGTGATTGGATTGGCTTAACCTGATTTGGTTCCATTTGGTCCTTTGCTTGTTGCTCTTGTGAGACTTTCTCATCGAGCTTGATCTGCTTTCCTATGCCACCATCTTGAATAAACTAATTTTCAAGAAAAATGGCATGTCGACCCACAATCACATTGTTATCTTCTGGAATGTAGAAATAATATCCTAATGACTCTTTAGGATATCCTATGAATCGATCTCTAAAGGATCTAAAGTCTAACTTGTCCGCTTGTTATCTTTTGACATGAGCCAGACAACCCCAAATTTTGAGATGAATCAGACTTGGTTTCTTACCATGCCATATTTCATACAGTGTGGTAGGAACGGTTTTAAAAGGAACCCTATTTAGTAAGTATATTGCAGTTAACAAA
This sequence comes from Cocos nucifera, assembly GCA_006176705.1. Lineage (NCBI taxonomy): Eukaryota > Viridiplantae > Streptophyta > Magnoliopsida > Arecales > Arecaceae > Cocos > Cocos nucifera. The sequence continues at coordinate 15,933 of QRFJ01007839.1, read as the reverse complement.
TAGTATCCCCAAAGAAAATCAGGGAGATCTGTGAAGCTCATCATGGATCGGACCATATCTAATAGGGTCCGGTTCCTCTGTTCTAAAATCTCGTTGAGTTGAGGTGTTCCTGATGGAGTCCATTGAGAGACTGTGCTATTTTCCTTGAGATAGTCCAGAAATTCCCGACTAAGGTATTCACCTCCTCGATCTGATCGAAGAACCTTAATGGGTTTTTCAGTTTGCTTTTCTACTTCATGTCTGAACTCCTTAAACTTTTTAAAGGCTTCAGACTTGTATTTCATAAGATACATATACCCATACCTAGATAAATTATCGGTAGAGGTTATGAAGTAGACTAAGTTGCCTCTAGCCGGCACATCAAATGGGCCACACACATCAGTATGTACTAGGACTAGAAGATCCGTGGCCCTTTTTTCATGTCCTACAAAAAGGAGCTTAGTTATTTTGCCGTGAAGATAGGATTCATAAATTGGATATGACTCAAAAGTCAACGGACTCAATAGCCCAGTTTTCTCCAATTTGTTAACCCTATCTTCTGCTATATGACCTAATCTTAGATGCCATAGATACTTATCATTAGGACTATCCCTAGGATGTTTTGATTTTATGGCATTCACATTTTGCTCGAAATTAAAAATAGATACATCAACATGTAACTAATAAAGACCGTTAATAAGAAAACCACTTGTAATTTTATTTCTTTCATAAAGAATGTTACAATGGTCCTTAAGAAAACTAATTACATAGCCTTCTAATGCAAGGCAGAAAACAGAAATCAAATTTTTGCTTGCTGCAATAGTCTTTTAATACTAAGTCTAAACTAGATGGTAGTCGAAGAGGGTATGTTCCTACGGCCATGGTAGCAACTCTTGCTCCATTTTCGATGTGCGGGATCATCTCACCATCCCTCAGCCTCTTGCTATCCTTAAGACCCTGCATGAAAGTACACAAGTGAGCACTAGAACCAGAGTCAAGCATCCAACTGGATGCAGAAGCAACCATAAGGTTAGACTCAATAACGAGCATACCTCCAGAAGGACCTCCCTCCTTCTTCTTTAGGGTGGTTAGGTAAATAGGACAGTTTCGCTTCCAGTGGCCATCATTGTTGTAATGGAAATACTTTTCTTTGTCAGTAGTCTTCTTCTTTGGCTCTGCCTTTTTCTTCTTTCCTCCTTCCACTTTCTATTTTTCACAGACTTCTACTTCTTTCCAAAAGACTTTCTCTTAGAAGAAGTCCATTCCATAGCAAGTACTGAGCCTTTAGAACCTTTCATGGAAAGCTCAGCAGTAACCAGCATGTTCATAAGTTTGGCCAAGGAGTTTTGAAGTTTATACATATGGTAGTTCATGATAAACTGCCCATACGCATCAGTCAAGGATTGTAGAATTATATCATTCTGCAGATCCAAGTCCAACATCACTCTGAGCTTCTCAAGCTCTTCCATGTCCTTGATCATCATCAGAAAATGATCTTGGACTGACTGCCCATCACGCATCTTAGCCTTGAACAGTCGTTTAGTGACTTAATACTTGGCTGTGCAACTCTGTTCACCAAACATCTCCTGTAGGTGAGCCAACATTTGGCGAGTAGTCTTGATATTTTCATGTTGGCGCTGAAGTTTATCAAACATCGAGCCCAACATGTAGGATCTGGCCTTGTTATCATCATCTATCCACTTATCCAGAGATGCTTTCTGTTCAACAAATGGACGAGCTGATAAGGTGGGAGGGTCCTAGTCCAATACATGAATTAACTTCTCGAAACCCAAAATAATTTTGAAGTTCCAAAGCCAATCCTTGTAATTTGGTCCAATCAGTCTATGGGTGTCCAGGATTCGTGCTAGTGGGTTGGATGCAAACATTTTTCTATAGAGAGTCAAAGTTTCTAGTTAGATACTGTAATTAAGATTTAACCAATTTATTTAAAAATTTTTATTTTTAAATAAATTAGCTCCCACTATTTTCTTGGATCCCTACACTTGCTCTGTAGAGATACAAAAATCTCCATGATTACTAATTTTTAATGGGTGGTGCAGTCCCATCGACTGACTCATCACCTCACCTAACAGTTATTGGTGATGGGTTAGCCAATTAGTGAATAACTCTTGTTCAGTGATTCTCTAATTATGATGCACCCAATCTTGATCTCTAATTCATGAATCTCACTGTGTCTGAAATATTGATCCACTTCTTAGTTAAGTCACACCCACCATTTGCACAGATTGGATTCCTAATTGAGTCTCTTACTGTATCTAGAATATTTAGCCCAATTCATCCTCCAGCCTGTAGCATCCAATGCCTAATAGATATGGTTGCATCTTCCCTGTGCAACTGAGCCACTGTAACCAGTCGAGAACAATCAACCCCGGAAAGGGCCCGTACATCCACAATGGTGGAAGACCTTAGACTTAATCTTTTCTTAGGGAGATTTGATTTAGATCTCACTAAACTAAACTTGACATAGTCATAACTATTATGACTAACCTAATGGCATGGGTTAGCTCAGATTATTGACCACCTTAGATTAGAACTGAGTCAACAAACATGGCCAGGTAAGTGAGACCGATGGAAGGAATATGCCATTAACTCGATAAGAACGCATTCAAGTCGAATAGCTCCCAATTAAAAATCAATCGGTTGTATCTACCAAACTTACCTTAGACATCAAATTATTGAGCCAAAATCAATCAGGTTAGCCTACAATCCAGACTTTAATCGTTGAGCCTAATTAGGTCTTAGCTTGATCGATCACTCACGTGACTCGATCTTGATCCAGACTTAATTTTATTAGGCTGATCAATATAAGTATTATTGATCTCATCTAACCAATTCTTGATTCAGTTTGATCAACCGCTAGACCTAATTGAGCTACCCAACCCCGAACCTAATTTTATGAACATATCTTAGATATGAAAATTCTCAATTTTAGATCTAATATGTTTCATATTCTTAATTCTTAATTAAGTTTAGGGTTCAAAAATAAAATATGCAAATAATATCCTAGGATTTCAGGATCTAGGATTTTGCAGAAAGTAAGTTTTCAATTTCTGATTAAGGATGAATGCAGCACCCCTACACATCATAAGAACATTCCATCGAATGGGAGGAGAGGATCTTTAAGCCCTACTTTACTCTTATGATCGGACAACCAAAGGGAACGCCTTAATCAGAAATACAACTAATCTGCAAAAACTAGTTAGATCTAAGCATATATCTCATATAAGAAAATTGATCTAATTAAAACATATTTTGCATACATCTCATGTATCATGAATGCATATTTTTCAGATCTAAATTATCTCATAATCAACTAAAAAATTAAATTTAAATTTGATCTTATCAAATAAAATTTAATCTAGACCCCATTGTAGAACTATTCAATAACTAGTCTAAACATGCAACTATCATATCTCATATGAATAAATTAAATTTAATTTATTTTCTATTTTTAGATCTGATTATAATATTTATAAGATCATAAAATAGCAAATAAATAGATCAAAAAATTATTTAATTAAATAAAAATTATGATTATACCAGACTACACATAGAACAATTCTATTCCTAGTCTAGTTATGTATCTCATACATATTAGATCTAGATTAATTAATTTTAATTTTTTAATTTTTTAATTTTAGATCTATTCATATCTCATGTGATATCTAAAATCATAAATTTATCAGATTAAATCAGATCTAAATAAATTTAATATGAACCTGGCTCTGATACCAGTTGAAGGAAAAATCCTAATTTCTCGGGGTCAGGTTAGTTCAGATTTGATTGGATCGAGAGATATATTTCAAAAATTTTCTCTTAAAACCTAATCAGATCTAACATTTTCTAGATCTAATTTTATAATCTAATAAATAAAAAAATTAAATTAAATTAAATCTAAATTAGTTTTATCTTGATATGGGTAATCTGATTACCCGTTGATGATCTTGCTGATTGCCTGAGGTTCTAGATCTAGCCACACAAGCGCCTGGCCTCTACCAGTATCCACTCAGACTGGATCTAGAGATCTTTTTTTTCTCTTTTTTTCTCCAAAAATTAGATCTAGATCTGATTTGGAGGATCTTCGAAACTACTTTCGAAGATCAGCAATCATCTTTACAGTAGTGCTACCTTCTTGCTTTCTCATCAGGGTTTTCTTGCCTGAATCGTACTAATCTGAAGCCCAACTATCCTTAGGCATGGAGAGGAGAGAGATGGCCTAAACGTGGCATGGAGAAAAGAGAGGAACAGTCTTGGGGTATGGCTAAGAGAGAAGTCTATGAAAAGTGGGCGCAGACAGGTCTTTATATAGACTCTGCTGTGCCATGTAGTGCCACATCACTCTGGCCAATCATGTTGCTTCGTTTAATCAGATCTAAATCTGATTGGTGGGATGACATCACCTGATCCAATCAGATGAGAGATCCATAGATTCATCCTAAGGTGGTGCCTAAGACTGGTCAAAGTCCATAGGTGAGGGTCACCTAGTTTGCATCCAAGAAGCAACCTGGAGTCCCATCTGTATGGGACTCCAGGCATCCCTATCCATGGGTGCATGCCATCCTAGGCATGTGCCCCCTCCTTTCCAATTTTGAGAGAGGGGACAAGCTCCTATCTGCTCTCCAATGAGTGCATGACATATGGGCAGATGTCCAAGGGTCAAAGGTCAACGTTTGACCAAAGTCAAAGGACAAGAATTAGTAGGTGATGAAAAATGATAGATGTTGTCTCAAACTTATCTCATAAATTAAGAAAACTCTTTTCTAACCTGGACAAACTCCAATCAGACTAGGTTAAGGTACTTGAGTGAGCACAAACTCATTTGGCTCAGTCGAGATAACCTTTAATGATAGAAAAAGGAGAATGTTAGGATCAATCGTGTGCTAGCACGATTTTCTTGAATCTAATTGAATCCAATTCAAATCAATTGATGATATCTAGATCCAAACCCTTATTTGTGTGCTCTGAAGTCAAAATTGGCTAACATTGTAATACACTTCTAGGAGCAAAATTATAATTTTGACTATAAATAATAAAATAGAATATTTTTTCTATCACATATGTGTATTTAGTGTCTGTGATACATCCCTTGAGTTAATGGTAATGATAATTCTTATTTTCAAGAGTTGAAAATTTAAGATAAAAATTTTTATTATTAACTCAAAAAATACTCCTGACCGTAGGATCATCATAAGGATGGTGATTGATCCAGAAGGTTAGTGTACAATCACTTTTTTATAGTAGATGAGTCTTGAGTCTATGGTGTAGAGATACCAGAGCAAGAGTATAGATACTCGTCAGAGAACGAGGGCACTGAGCGTGACCACCTCGAGTAGTCATAAGAAAGTCTACCTTCTCATCGATGACTGACTCGAGCTGCAGTGGTATGTCTGGTTCTTTGACCTGAGGTGCATCGACAGTTTACCTTGAGGGTGTTATAATTTGACTACACCATGACTCGGTCTCCTAGCCATTTAGAATCCTGAGGTGTATATTGGCTATAGCATGTTCATTGTAGGAATTGGATTACACCAAGATGGAATCTATCTACCTCGGTGGATGAGGAGCAGCCCTATGATGATCATGAGAATCAAGTCCATAAGCCCATGGCCATGGCAGAGAGTGAAATAATAGAAAGAGTTTCTATTAAGATTTTCACATCAGACTTGAATCGAATGATTAAATTATATGATAGAAATTAGGGTTTGACGAGTTCACCTTAACCCTAATCTGATCGGGGCTCAAGATAGAAGAACTTAATCACACAAGTAGCTACACCAAGAGGTTCATCTTCAGTTTTGATGGATTGCCACCATATACTGCTAGGTATCACTGGTGAATTTTGGGAGCAATTAGAATGATTTAGACAATCTTTCATTCTAGTTGTCTGAATCAGAAGTGTTCTGATCCATCAAAAGAAGTTTCGATGATGTCGATGATGGAGATCATGACATATCCCATTACCATACAGAACTGAACCTAACTGGATCACACAAACAAGGGTTTAGATCTGGATATCATCAATTAAACTAATCCAATTCAATTGATTTGAATTAGATTCAATTAGGTTCAAGAAAATCATGCTAGCACACGATTGAACCTAACATTCTCTTTTTTCTATCATTAAAAGTTGTCCCAACTGAACCAAATGAGTTTATGCTCACTCAAGTACCTTCACCTAGTCTGCTGACGTTTGTCTAGATCAAAAAAGGGTTATCTTAATTTATAAGATAAGTTTGAGATAATACCTGCCATTTTTCATCATCCACTAATTCTTGTCCTTTTACTTTGGTCAAACATTGACCTTTGACCCTTGGACATCTGTCCATGTGTCATGCACTCATTGGAGAGCCGATAGGAGCTTGTCTCCTCTCAAAAAATTGGAAAGGAGGGGGCGTGCCTAGGATGGCATGCGCCCATGGAAAGGGATGCCTGGAATCCCATTCCCATTCGGATGGGACTCCAGGTTGCTTCTTGGATTCAAACTAGGTGACCCTCACCTATGGACTTTGACTAGTCTTAGGCACCACCGTAGGATGAATCTGTGGGTCTCTCATCTGATTGGATTAGGTGATGTCATCCCACCAATCAGATTTAGATCTGATTAAATGAAGCAACGTGATTGGCTGGAGTGATGTGGCACTGCATGGCACAATAGGGTCTATATAAAGACCTATCTGCACCCACTTTTAATAGACTTCTCTCTTAGCCATGCCCCAAGGCTGTCCCTCTCTTTTCTCCATGCCACCTTCAGGCCATCTCTCTCCTCTCCATGCCCAAGGATAGTTGGGCTTCAGATTAGTGCGATTCAGGCAAGAAAAGGCTGATGAGAAAGCAAGAAGGCAGCACTGCTGACTGCAGAGACGACTGCTGATCTTCAAAAAGAAGTTTTGAAGATTCCTTCTAAATTAAGATCCAGATTTGATTTTTGGAGAAATAATAAAAAAGAAGAAGATCTTCAGATTCCAAGCTCGAGTGGATATTCGGTAGAGGCCAGACACTTGCGTGGCTAGATCCAGAACCTCAAGCAATCAGCAAAGAATCATTAAATGGATAATCGGATTATCCCATATCAAGGTATAAATTAAATTTAGATTTAATTTAATTTAATTTATTTATTAAATAGATCTATAAAATTAGATCTAAAAAATATTAAGATCTGATTTGGATATATAAGAGAAAATTTTTGAAATATGCCTCTCGATTGATCCAGAATTTGAACGAACCTTGATCCGGAAAATCAGGAATTTTCCTCTTCAACTGGTATCAGAGCAAGGTTCTCTAAATTATTTAGATCTAATTTTTAATTTATTTTAATTTAATAATTAATAATTTTAGATATCATATAAGATGTGATTAGATCTAAAATTAAAAAAATTAAAAAATTAAATAATTAATTAGATCTAGGATCTACAATATGCATGAGATACATAGTTAGACTAAAATAGAATAGTTCTATACATAGTCTTGCATAATCATGATTTTATTTTGATTAAATTATGATTTTTAGATCTATTTATTTTTTATTTTTTAATGATTATAAATATTATAATAAGATCTAAAAAATAAGAAAATAAAATTATTTAATTTTTAGATCATATGAGATATGATGCATGCATGATTAGACTAGTTGTAGAATAGTTCTACATATATTATCTAGATTAGAATTTATTTTGATGTGATCAAATTTAAATATAATTTTTTAGATAATTATGAGATAATTTAGATCTGAAGAAAATTCATGCATGTTACATAAGATGTATGCAAAATATATTTTAATTAGATCAATTTTCTTATATGAGATATATGCTTAGATCTAATTAGTTTTTGTAGATTAGTTGTATTTCTGATTAAGGCGTTCCCCTTAGCCGTCCGATCATAAGAATAAAGTAGGGCTTAAATACCCTCTCCTTCCATTCAATGGGGTATTCTTATGATGTGTAGGGGTGCTACACGTTCATCCTTAATCAAAAATTGAAAACTTATTTTCTGCAAAACCCTAGATCTTGAAACCCTAGGATCTTATTTGCATGTTTTATTTTTGAACTCTAAACTTAATTAAGAATTAAGAATATGAAACATATTAGATCTAAAATTGAGAATTTTCAGATCTAAGTGATGTTCATAAAATTGGGTTCGGGCTTGGGTAGCTCAATTAGGTCTAGTGGTTGATCAAATTGAATTAAGAGTTGGTTAGATGGGACCAACAATGCTTAATTGACTAGCCTAATAGGATTAAGTCTAGGTCAAGATTGAGTCACATGAGTGATCGATCAAGCAAAGACCTAATTAGGCTCAGCGGTTAGAGTCTGGATTGTAGGCTAACTCGATTGGGTCTGGCTCAACAATTTGGTGTCTAAGGTAAGTTTGGCAGATACGATCGACTGGTTTTTAATTGAGAGCTACTCGACTCGAATGCATTCTTGTCGAGTTAATGGCATATCCCTTCCACCGATCTCACTTATCTGACCATGTTTGTTGACTCAGTTTTGATCTGAGGTGGTCAATAATCCGAGCTAACCCATGCCACTAGGTTAGTCATAATAGTTATCAATATGTTAAGTCTAGTTTAATGAGACCTAAATCAAATCTTCCTAAGAAAAGATTAAGTCTAAGGTCTTCCACCATTATGGATGTGCGGGCGCTTTTCAGGGTTGGTTATTCTCGACTGGTTACAGTGGCTCAGTTGCACCGGAAAGATGCAACTATGTCTATTAGGCATTGGATGCTACTGGCTGGAGGATGGATTGGGCTCAATATTTCGGATACGATGAGAGACTCAATTAGGAATCAAATCTATGCAAATGGTGGGTCTGACTTAACTAAGGAGTGGATTAATATTCTGGACATGGTGAGATTCATGAATTAGAGATCAAGATTGGGTACATCATGATTAAAGAATTATTGAACAAAAGTTGTTCACTCATTGGCTAATCCATCACTAATAACTGTTAGGTGAGGTGATGAGTTAGTCGGTGGGACTGCACCACCCACTAGAAATCAGTAATCATGGAGATTTTTGCATCTCTACAGAGGAAGTGTAGGGATCCAAAAAAATAGTGAAAGCTAATTTATTTAAAAATAAAAATTTTTAAATAAATTGGTTAAGTCTTAATTATAGTATCTAACTAGAAACTTTGACTCTCTATAGGAAAATATTTGCATCCAATCTATTAGCACGAATCCTGGACACCCATAGACTGATTGAACCAAATTACAAGGATTGGCTCCAAAACTTCAAAATCATTTTGGATTCTGAGAAGTTAACACATGTATTGGATCAGGACCCTCCCACCTTACCAGTTCGTCCATCCACTGAATAGAGAGCGTCTCTGGATAAGTAGACAGATGTGATAACAAGGCTAGATACTATATGTTGGGCTTGATGTCTGATGAACTTCAGCGCCAATATGAAGATATCAGGACTGCTCACCAAATATTGGCTCACCTACAGAAGATGTTTGGTGAACAGAGTCATGCAGCCAAGTATCAAGTCACTAAACGACTGTTCAAGGCTAAGATGCGTGATGGGCAGTCAGTCCAAGATCATTATTTGATGATGATCAAGGACATGGAAGAGCTTGAGAAGCTCGTAGTGAGATTGGACTTGGATCTATAGAATGATATAATTCTATAATCCTTGACTAATGCGTATGGGTAGTTCATCATGAACTACCATATGCATAAACTTCAAGACTCCTTGGCTGAATTTAAGAATATGCTGGTTACCACTACCATGAAAGGTTCTAAAGACTCAGTACTTGCTATGGAATGGACTTCTTCCAAGAGAAAGTCTTTTGAAAAGAAAAAGAAGTCTGTGAAAAAGCAGCAAGTGGAAGGAGGAAAGAAGAAAAAGGCAGAGCTAAAGAAGAAGGCCATTGACAAAGGAAAGTGTTTCCATTGCAACAACGACGGCCACTGAAAGTGGAACTGTGCTACTTACCTGGCCACCCTAAGGAAGAAGGAGGCAGGTCCTTCTAAAGGTATGCTCGTTATTGAGTCTAACCTTATGGTTTCTTCTGCATCCAGTTGGGTGCTTGACTCTGGTTCTAGTGCTCACTTGTGCACTTCCATGTAGGGTCTTGAGGATAGCAGGAGGCTGAGGGATGGTGAGATGATCCTGTGCATAAAAAATGGAGCAAGAGTTGCTGCCATGGCCATGAAAACATACCCTCTTCGACTACCATCTGGTTTAGACTTAGTATTAAAAGACTGTTATTATGTGCCTACAGCAAGCAGAAATTTGATTTCTATTTCTTGCCTTGCATTAGAAGGCTATGTAATTAGTTTTCTTAAGGACCATTGTAACATTCTTTATGAAAGAAATAAAATTGCAAGTGGTTTCCTTATTAACGATCTTTATCAGTTACATGTTGATGTATCTATTTTTAATTATCGAGCAAAATGTGAATGCCATAAAATCAAAATGACCTAGGGATAGTCCAAATGATAGGTATCTATGGCACCTAAGATTAGGTCATATAGCAGAAGATAGGGTTAACAAATTGGAGAAAATTGGGCTATTGAGTCCGTTGACTTTCGAGTCATATCCAATTTGTGAATCTTGTCTTCATGGCAAAATGACTAAGCTTCCTTTTGTAGGACATGGGGAAAGGGCCACGAATCTTCTTGCCCTAGTACATACTGATGTGTGCGGCCCATTTGATGTGCCAGCTAGAGGCAACTTTGTTTACTTCATAATCTTTATCGATGATTTATCTAGGTATGGGATATGTGTATCTTATGAGACACAAGTCTGAAGCTTTTGAAAAGTTCAAAGAATTCAGACATGAAGTAGAAAAGCAAACTGAAAAATCCATTAAGGTTCTTCGATCAGATCGAGGAGGTGAATACCTTAGTCAAAAATTCTAGGACTATCTCAAGAAAAATGGCATAGTCTCTCAATGGACTCCACCTGGAACACCTCAACTCAATGGGGTTTCAGAATGGAGAAATCAAGACTCTATTAGATATGGTCCGATCCATGATGAGCTTCACAGACCTTCCTGATTTTCTTTGGGGATACTGTTTGTTAACTTACAATTATACTTACTGAATAGGGTTTCCCTTCTAAAATCGTTCCTACCACACCGTATGAGATATGGCATGGTAAGAAACCAAGTCTGAGTCATCTCAGAATTTGGGATTGTCTGGCTCATGTCAAAAGACAACAAGCGGACAAGTTAGACTTTAGGTCCTTTAGAGCTCGATTCATAGGATATCCTAAAGAGTCATTAGGATATTATTTCTACATTCCAGAAGATCACAATGTGATTGTGAGTCGACATGCCATCTTTCTTGAAAAATAGTTTATTCAAGATAGCGGCATTGAGAAAGCAGATCAAGCTTCGATGAGAAAGTCTCACAAGAGCAACGAGCTAAGGACCAAATGGAACCAAATCAGGTTGAGCCAATAAGAATCACTACCTCCTCCACCTCGTAGATCGGAAAAGAGTTTTCCATCCCCCTGAAAGAGGTACTTAGGTACTATTTCAGAGGATAGTAGAGAAAATATTCCTCATAGGTAATGGGGTTCATGGTGATGATCCCAAAACCTATAATGAGGCGATATCAAATATCGACTCCGAGAAATGGTTAGAGGCAATGAAGTCAGAAATTGACTCGATGCACTCAAACCAAGTCTGGACCTTGGTAGATCCACCAGAAGGTATAGTACCTATTGGGTGTAAATGGATCTACAAGAGAAAGATTGGTGCAGATGGAAATGTGGAGACATTCAAGGCTAGATTAGTGGCAAAAGGTTATAGTCAACGTGAAGGCATTGACTATCAGGATACCTTTTCACCAGTAGCTATGCTAAAATCCATCCGCACATTGCTTGCTATTGCAGCCTATTTTGATTATGAAATATGGCAAATGGATGTGAAAATGACATTCTTAAATGGATATCTTGAGAAAGATATCTATATGGAACATCTGCTAGGTTTCACATCCAGTGATGATGATCACAAGGTTTGCAAGCTACAAAGATCCATATATGGACTTAAGCAAGCATCTTGGAGCTGGAATACTCATTTTAATGATGTGATCAAAATGTTTGGTTTCATCAAAAATGAGGAGGAGCCATGTGTCTTCAAAAAGGTCCGTGGGAGTGCTGTTGTCTTTCTCGTATTGTACGTGGATGACATCCTCCTTATTGGGAATGATATTCCCATGTTGACCATAGTTAAAATGTGGTTATCAAAAGAATTCTCCATGAAAGACCTAGGAGAAGCATCTTTTATTCTAGGAATTATGGTTTATAGAGATAGACTGAATAGGATGCTAGGACTTTCACAGAAGATGTACATAGAGGAAGTACTAAAGAGGTTTAATATGGAAAACTCTAAGAGGGATTTGGTACCCTTCAGGCATGGCATTCATCTTTCCAAGAAGACGTGCCCTAGCACACCTGAGGAAATAGAACGCATGAGCAAGATCCCTTATGCATCAGCAATAGGGAGTCTCATGTATGCCATGTTATGTACACGACCTGATATAGCCCATGTCGTGAGTGTCACGAATAGATATCAGTCGAATCCAGATGAAGAATACTGGACTTCTGTGAAATATATCCTTAAGTACTTAAGAAGAACTAAGGATATATTATTGATTTTTAGCAATGGAGAACTCCAAGTCCAAGGGTATACAAACTCAAATTTTATGTCCGATGTAGATGATCGAAAGTCAACATGTGAGAGTCTATTTTTATGCAATGGTGGAGCTGTCAATTGGAAAAGTTCTAAGCAAACAGTGATAGCAGACTCCACCATGGAAGCAGAATACATCGCTGCATCAGAAGCTACGAAGGAGGCATTCTGGTACAAGAAGTTTGCCATGGAGATCGGAGTGATGCCATCAGATGTCATTCCTCTGTACTACGACAACAATAGCACCATAGCCCTTGCTAAGGAGCCAAGATCTTACTAAAAATCTAAGCACATCGAGCGGTGATACCATCTTATCCGCGATTACCTCGAGAAGAATTACGTCGAGGTCAAGAGAGTTGACTCCATAGATAATACGGCAGACCAGCTTACAAAGCTGTTGGGCCAGCGGAAGATTGAAGCCCATCTTGAGAAGATGGGACTTAGATTTGTAGCCAATTGGCTTTAGATGAAGTGGGAATTTGTTAGATATATGTGTGCCCAAGAAGCCAGAATTGGCTGACACTTGTAATACACTTCTAGAGGCAAAATTATAATTTTGATTATAAATAATAAAATGAGTTATTTTCTATCACATATGTATATTTAGTGTCTGTGATACATTCTTTGAGTTAATGATAATGATAATTCTTATTTTCAAGAGTTGAAAATTTAAGACAAGAATTTTCATTATTAACTCATAAAATGCTCCTGACCGTAGGATCATCATAAGGATGGTAATTGATCCGAAAGGTTAGTGTACAATTGCTTCTTTATAGTAGATGAGTCTTAAGCCTATGGTGTAGAGACATCAAAGTGAGAGTACAGGTACTCGTTAGAAAACGAGGGCACTGAGCGTGACCACCTCAAGTAGTCATAAGAAAGTCTACCTTCTCGTCGATGACTGACTCGAAGCTGTAGTGGTGTGTTTGATTCTTTGACCTGAGGTGCATCGGTAGTTAACCTTGAGGGTGTTATAGTTTGACTACACCATGACTCGGTCTCCTAGCCATTCGTAACCCTAAGGTGTATGTTGGCTACAGCATGTTAATTGTAGGAATTGGATTGCACCAAGATGGAATCTATCTACCTCGGTGGATGAGGAGCAGCCCTATGATGATCATGAGAATCAAGTCCATAAGCCCATGGCCATGGTAGAGAGTGAAATAATAGAAAGAGTTTCTATTAAGGTTTTCATATTGGACTTGAATCGAATGATTAAATCATATGATAGAAATTAGGGTTTGACGAGTTCACCTTAATCCTAATCTGATCGGGGCTCAAGATAGAAGAACTTAATCACATAAGTAGCTGCACCAAGAGGTTCATCTTCAGTTTTGATGGGTTGCCACCATATACTGCTAGGTGTCACTGGTAGATTTTGGGAGCAATTAGAATGATTTAGATGATCGATCATTCTAGTTGTCTGAATCAAAAGAGTTCTGATCCATCGAAAGAAGTTTCAATGATGTCGGTGATGGAGATTATGACATATCTCATTACCATATAGAACTGACCCTAATTAGGTCACACAAATAAGGATTTGGACCTGGATATCATCAATTGAACTAACCTAATTTAATTGATTTGAATTAGATTTAATTAGGTTCAAGGAAATCGTGCTAGCACACGATTGAACCTAACATTCTCCTTTTTCTATCATTAAAAGTTATCCCAACTGAGCCAAATGAGTTTGTGCTCACTCAGGTACCTTCACCTGATCTGACTGAAGTTTGTCTAGGTTAGAAAAGGGTTGTATTAATTTATGAGATAAGTTTGAGACAATACCTACCATTTTCCATCACCTGCTAATTCTTGTCCTTTAACTTTGGTCAAAAGTTGACCTTTGACCCTTGGACATCTGCCCATGTGTCATGCACTCATTGAAGAGCAGATAGGGGTTTGTCCCCTTTCTAGAAATTGGAAAGGAGGGGGCGCATGCCTAGGATGGCGTGCGCCCATGGATAGGGATGCCTGGAGTCCCATACGGATGGGACTCCAGGTTGCTTCTTGGATTCAAACTAGGTAAGCCTCACCTATGGACTTTGATCAATCTTAGGCACCACCTTAGGATGAATCTATAGGTCTCTCATTTGATTGGATCAGGTGATGTCATCCCAGCAATCAGATTTAGATCTGATTAAACGAAGCAACGCCATTGGATGGGGTGATGTGGCACTGCATGGCACAGCAGGGTCTATATAAAGACCTATCTGTGCCCACTTTTAATAGACTTCTCTCTTAGCCATCCCTAAGGCTATCCCTCTATTTTCTCCATGCCACCTTCAAGACATCTCTCTCCTCTCCACACCCAAGGATAGTTGGGCTTCAGATTAGTTCGATTCAGGCAAGAAAAGGCTGACGAGAAAGCAAGAAGGTAGCACTACTGTAGAGACGACTACTGATCTTCGAAAGAAGTTTCAAAGATCCTCCAAATCAGATTCAAATTTGATTTTTGGAGAAAAGAAAGAGAATGAGAAGATCTGTAGATCTAGTCTGAGTAGATATCGGTAGAGGTCAGGTGCTTGCATGGCTAGATCCAAAACCTCAGGCAATCAGCAAGATCATCAATGGGTAATCAGATTATCCATATCAAGGTAAAACTAATTTAGATTTAATTTAATTTAATTTTCTTATTAATCAGATCATAAAATTAGATCTAGAAAATGTTATATTTGATTAGGATCTAAAAGAAAATTTTTGAAATATGTCTCTCGATCCAATCGAATTTGAACGAACCTGATCCTGGGAAATCAAAATTTTTCCTTCATCTTCATCTACCAAATAGCCCCATACAGCCCATCTTCCTAGAGAATCCTGTCACCCATCATACACCTCCGATCTCTATAACCAAGATCGATCATAAAATCATGCACCCAAATCTTCCACCTCGGGAAAAACCCTTTTCAATAATCCTCTCAACCTCCATCTTCAATCTGTTGCTCCCGATTGGCCAAACCATAGCAATAATAAAGATAGATCTGAGACATACCATGGAACACTTATGCAGATTTCTAATTTCATCCTACATGACTTCTCCTTTGCTTTCATCCACCATCATGCTCTAATACCAATTATTGTAACATCACCATGGCATCATCTAGCTCTGACACCACATATTATGGAAACCCTAGATCTTTAGCATGGACCTGAGCAGAACTTCGACATTCTCTAAGGTAGCAGACTACCAATCCATCTAATCTAGATCTATGATGGGGCGCCACCCTCTTGGGCTTGAGGAAGGTAGCCCCATTTGGATGGCAACTTATGAGAGAAGAGAGAAGGAAGA